>VDFB02130583.1:0-22019 GCA_007258455.2 Sequoia sempervirens
CTTGATGTATATAAATAAGAGCTTTTGCTCATTTGTAAATAACTTTGGCTTGAGAGAGAAATATATGCTGCGCCTACCTTGCCCTCAATATTGCTCTTTTGGTATTTGTTCATGTGTCTTCGCTATTACGATTAATTGTTATGCCACATAGGGTTTCAAGAGATTGTAATGGTGAATTCTTTCTGTTTTGTGCATATTTACCATTGAGGTCAATTGTTATGCCACATAGGGTTTCAAGAGATTGAGATGATAAATCTGTTTTATGTATATTTACCATTGTGATCAATCGTTATGCCACACAGGGTTTCGAGAAATTACGGTGATAAATCTGTTTTGTGAATCTTTATCATTATAATCAAGGGTTATGCCACATAGGGTTTCGTGAGATCGTGGTGATAAAGCTGTTTGTGAAGTCTTTACTATTTCGATCAAGTGTTATGCCACATAGGGTTTCATAAGATTGTCATGGTAAATTCTTAAATCTGTTTGTGCCCAATAAGCTTGTTTAGATTGAGATGATAGTTGCGCCACCTTGCCTTCAAGTAGAGAATCTAAACTCGTTTATCGTCCGATAATCATCCCTGCTCCATTTCCTCATGCTCTGTTTTCTTGAGGAAACTGGATAGATTTAAAGTAGTTAACTTAGTTGTAGTTAATGATCTGCGAAACCAGAAAATCCTTAGCTGCAACGTTCTTGGTTTTCTTAACCTTGTGCCTCTTCCATTGAGAACAAAAGATAGGACTTAGATTACTTTTCTTTTCCATGCATTCCAGCACAATGAGGGAGCTTCCCCTCCTAATTTGAAGAGCACTCATTGCGTAGTGTACATAGCTGTCCGTACAAACCTGCACTCCAGAGGTGTTAGATTTTACGCCAACACATACCCCACATTATCATATGCTGACAAGAAAGTGATTCACTGCCTTTCAAGAGGTACGACTAACTTCACAAAGGATGTATGGCAGTTCATATAAGATAGCCACGGTAGTTTATGATTTAGGCTAGCCGCCTAATCTTGGCACAAACCCTTGACTGCATTGACTCCAAAGTTACATCCATGTCACCCTTCTAATTAGCCAAAGAGATACGGCACCCAGAATAGCAATTTCAATTAAAACTTTGACATGAGCTATGCAAGTAAGGCTATTGAGCCTCTTTAGAAATAAACCGACCTCCTTAGTGAGCAGTACTTGATGGAGAAGGGTGTGATTAGTGTAGAATATTCAAACTTGTTTGTTCATATCTTATGATGCATCAACCAACTCCTTATCCACCCACAGGTAATGTCCCCAATTTAGCCCTACGCTCTTCACTTGGATTTAGCCTATTTCCAAAAACTTGTAGGCTAAGCAGAAATGGAAATTAGGGTTTCCAATTTTTTAGGAGGTTTTGAAGGCTTGCATGCGGGAGTTTCTGATGCATGTCCAGTGGAGATTTCTGGGTTTTTGGAGAGCTTCAGGATAAGGTAACATGCATGACAAGATAATGACATGCATTTCTAGCGGATTCTTTGGCAGCTTTGGAGGCTTGCATGTTGGTGTTTTGCAGTTTGATCTCTGGATTCCTTTTGGGTTTTCAGAGAGCTTCGCAATTATGTGATAGGCAACTGAAATAGGTAACTTTTCCGGACTTACTATTTTTAGTAAGTTATGACGGCTGTCCGCTTTGTGCTCAAAATGATTTTGGAATAGCTTACTATTTTTAGCAGTATGCTATTTTAGTAAGTTCCATTTTTAGCAGGGTTTCTGTAGTTCAATATAGTGGCTATATCTGGCAGGTCAGTTTGAGCAGTTTGGTCTCCAACACCCTTGGTGCTATTTTTAGCAGCAGTTAAGCAGTTCAGTGCAATGTCTAATTCTGGCAGGGCAATATTGGCAGTTTGGTCTCCAACATTCTTGGAGCATATTTTGGCAGGTGATGGCTTAAGTGATTTTCAAATGTGAGCACCTTACTTGGAAATTATAATGTTTTAAGTTAAATATTTTACTAAGGCTAAATGGGACACCACTTTTGGAGAGGTAAGTGATTTTAATTAAGTTTATTACTTGAGTCATTTTGGATGCCTTATTTGGTGAAATATAATGTTTTGAGTGAAATATTGGCTAAGGTATTTTTGGACGCCTAGCTTGTGGGATAATTGCAAATTATAAAATATTTCACTTAAATATACTTGGACGCCTATGTTATGATTTATTTGCATTTTGATAAAGTATTATTCCTCTTATGTTTTGGACGCCTAAAGTCAAGGAGTGAAAGGTTGGAATTCAAATGCAAGTTGAAGTGAAATGAGAATCTCATTTGGGCACCCTATTTGGAGGGAAAAGAAGATTTGAATTGGAGTTGAGAAAAGTTATAAATAAGAGGTCTTGCCTTCACTTTTGATCATCCATTGCTTATCATAATAAAATGCTGCTGAAATTATTTCAGAACCCTTACTTCGAGGAATGCATACCTCCTAGCTTATATCAGTTTCGTACTTGAGAGATAGTACCTAGCTAGTTTGAGACTGCCTCTTCGTTCAGAGGTTGCAGATAGAGCTTCACAGAGATGGTTTCATTTGTATTATCTGATTTTGGTGAGTTTTTATCAGTTTTGGTGATGCTGGTGTGGTGCTTGGCTGAAGCACATTTCCGATCATAGCTGCTTGCACGATTTTTTAGTGGTTCTGGGTATTGGCCCATTGTTTAAGTCTACCTTGGGCACCCCTTCTTGCAAAGTTTCAGATTTTATTTTGGAGTCTTGGATTTTATCTTGCTGGTTGCCCTTTCCTGGAGGTTGTACTTTGCCTATCATTGCATTGGAAAGCGTGCATAAAATATCAAAGGTTGCTTGCTGCTATTTCTTGGTTTGTACTGTTGTGACCTTTTTCACACATCGCCCCATTGCAAATGGGGACCCCCTAATTTTTGCTTTGTTCAGGTCTTTTGGCTTGTTTAAGGTTAGTTTTCCTGTTGTCTCTCTCTCTCTCTCTCTCTTTGTCCCTTCTCTACTGTTTTCCTTTCCGGGATGTGCCCGTCTTTGAGCTTGAATTGAAATTTTGGCTAAGTCTGAGAATTAGGGTTTTGAACTCTCCAGCCAATTTAAAATCGAATGAAGTAATCAAGTTGAAATCTAACCTTGGCATGGCAGTCAATATGCTTCCGACAGGTCCCGAGCAAAATTTCAGTGAATTCTGGCAACTTACTATTTTTAGTAAGTGTTCATTTTAGGGCATTCTTTCAGCACTTTCGAAGTTTCGATCATTACGCTGCATTCAGAACATGTCAAGCTGCTCATTTGCAAATTTTGAGCTGAAACAGACAACTGTCTATTTTTAGCAAATTCAGCTTCCAGAGCAAATTTTAGGGTTTATATGCAAAATTCTCCAATGCATGTCGGGAGATTCTTTCTGGGTTTTCTGAGACCTTCGCGACGATATAACATGCAAAGTGAGATAATGACTTTCAGAGTTCAGCCTTCAGAGGCTATTTTTGGGGTTTGCATGTAAGGGTTTTCTTTGCATGTCTGATGATTCCTTATGGGTTTTTCGAGAGCTTCGCAATGGTGTGACATGCAAAGCAAGATGATCAGTTTTCAAAGACTTACTATTTTTAGCAGGTCCACTCTGGCAGCCACCTCCTAGCACTTTAGAATCACAAACTGATCGGCATGCAACAAAAACGAGGTCAAACGAAGGTCATTTGATATGCATGCAAGTCAAATTAGGGTTTCCAGCTTCGGGGCCCAAAATGAGGGGTAAAAAGTCAAAATTTCCGAAAACCAGTGTATCCCACTGTGATCAAAATCTTTCAAGCTATCCACCGATAAAATTTGAAGGCAATCAGAGCACTTACTATTTATAGTAAGGCGTTCCAAAAACTGGCTAAAAATAGTAAACCAACGTCAAGCGCCAATGTGAACAGGCAAGTCATCCGATGAGGAGCACGCCATTCGAATTTCAAGTAAAACGGAGTTGTGGAGGTCTCAGAAACAAGCAGTTACTATAAATAGTAAAACCACCTCTAGAAATGTGCTAGTTTTAGCAGGTTAGCTCAGGATGGCAGTGTGAACAGGCTAAGTAGGTCATGAGGATCCTGTGGTTAAAATTTCGAATAGATCCGAACTTCAGAGATGTGAAAATAAAAAGACTTACTATTTATAGTAAGTATGAAAGCACGAGCAGGCAGCTAGAAAAATGGCTAAGTCTGAAGCTTATCCACCTCCACCTTGAAATTGCGCCCATCTTCAAGCCAGGCTGATAAAAGTTTCTAAGTTTGAAGTTTATCCAGCTAGACCCCTCAAATGCGCCTTGCCTTGCATGAAGAGTTCAGAGAATTTTCTAAGTGTTATAAACTTGAAGCTTGACCCCCCCAAAAGTGCCCAAGGTAAAGGAAAGTTGATATAAATTTGATTAAGTCATTGAAATTGAAACTACAAGGCCTAGATGCGCCCTAGCTTGAAGAGATGAGTTAAAGAACTGCTGAGGAACTCAAACTAGAAGCACATGGCCTCAAATGCGCCCAAGAAGGAGACATCAAGATAGAAAAATATTCTAAGGCGTCAAACTCAAAGCACAAGGTGGTAAATATGCCCTTGACTTAGAGGAAGCCTTGAATTTCCTTTAAGTATGCAAAATGGAAGTTGGCCCTCTCATTTGCGCCCTAGCAACATGATGGAACTTGAAAAATTTCCAAGTGTTGTAAATTGAAAGTTGGACCCCCTAAATGTGCCTTACTTTGGAGGAAGCACATGGAAATTTCTCTAAGTATGAAAACTTGAAGTATGATAGGTAAAATGCACCCAAGGTAAAGAGGGGCCTCAAAATTCTTCTAAGTTATTAAAATTGGAAGCTCAACTTCTGAAAGGCACCTTAGTTTGAAGAAGGAGCTTGGAAATTGACTAAGGCATTTAAACTTGAAGCTCCCTACCTTGAATGCGCCCTTGGAAGAAGATGGAGTTTGAAATTTCTTCCAAGTATGGTAAACTCAAAGCTCTTACCCTCATTTGCGCCTTGAGAAGAAGAGAAGACTTGAAAATATTCTAAGTTTTGTAAATTGAAAGCTTGACCCTCTATTTGCGCCCAAGCAAGGAATGAAGGCAAGAAAAGTTTCTAAGTGTTCAAATGTCAGAACAGGGTGGTTCTCAAAGTGAAACCTAACTGTGTTTTTGTTGTTTTTTTTGCAAATTTGGTTTTTTTGTATTTTTGAAGGTTTTCAGAGGAATATCAAAAGTTGCGATTTTACTAAATAATGCTTGGAAAATTCAAATAAAATTCTAGAACACAATATACGCTAAAATCTTGCTCAATAACAGTAGGCGCATCATTTATTGTTGATTCCAGAGCATTTACAATAATAAATACGGAGATCTGAAAGACATACAATAAATTTATTGAAAAAACCTGATTTCTCTTTAATGGCGGCTGCAGCAGATAGAAGAAGGTACGGCCAGAAATAAGAGAGGTTCTCCAAGCTCACAAAAACATGCAAACTCTTCAGCAATCCAAAGCGCCCAAGCCACAAACACCAGAAGCTGATGAATATATGCGTTCCTCTGGAGAAGATATGGTACGGCCTGGAAAAAGTACAGAAAAAGTATGGCCTGCTGCAATAAATGACAAGGTACGGCCTCCAAGGAAAATGCGAGATCTCTGAATGAAGTTCTCTGATGAAGTCGCCTTATCTGTCTGATGATTATCTCTGTGAATCTCTGCTAAAATCAATGAATAAGCTCAGTCTGTGATCCCTGTGTGAAATCACCAAGTGCAAGCTTCAGCTGGTATTGCACAGCCTCAGTCTGCCTGATCTCTGAAGAGTTTTCGTTCTCCAGAAACGATCGTCTGCCAGAAACCCTAGGGTTTGCAAACTCCAATGCTCAGAGCAAAAGACAAAATTGAATAATAATATTAGAATAGTTCGATTTTGCCTTGAAAGAAAATATATACTCCTTTGATAAAATTCGACCCAACTCCTTTTAATTAATCATTTAAATAAAATGATTTATTTCACCTTTGATACTTAGGAGAAATATTAAATAATTAAATGGCGCCTCAATTTAATGAATAATAAATATTCACTAAGTCAAAAATTAATACTTTATTATAAAGTATAATAAATACTTTATAACTGGCCAATTTAATTAAATATTTAAATATTTCAATAAAGTGACTTTAATATAAAGTCAAATTATTAAATATTTAATAAATCATTAATTACTCCTTATTTCTCCGTCTGATCATCAAACTGCTGAACCGGGTCGACTCTGAGCTGAAAGGTTGAACCAGGTGCCCTGCCCAAAATAGCAGCTTCCGCCTGACCTAACTTTCTAAAAATAGAAAGTTCCTGAAAATGCACTCTGGAAGATCCTGCGAAGGCCCAACCTGACACAACTGCGGAACTGGAGCTACCAAACACTGAGTAACTGCCCCAAATGATCCTCTGCACCTATCTGTCAGCCTACGAGGATCGAAATAATAGGCTCACTCCTCGACAAACAGTGTCAGCTAAAACGGGGACATGACAGTCCGCCCTCCCTGAAATTGCTTGTCCTCAAGCAATCTCTGCAAATACAGCTGCACTGCACCACCTGGATCCCAAGGATAGTACCGGACAATGTTCCTGCTGGCCACAACTGGCTCCTGTAACTCCCACAACTGATCAGCAAGAATAAAATACCATTCCCTATTAACCTCAGTGCGGTCCGGCATAGGATCAAGACTCTCAGAAGGAGGCAAGTCAAACGACAAGCAACACTTACCCCCTAAAACTGCACGAGATATACTATCATCCAGCATATCAAGTACGTGCATGCTAGAACTGTGCACCTGAAACAAATTGTGTACATGCGGATCAATCATGAAGCCATATGCACTCTGCACCATATACACACTGTGATACTCCTCCGTGAGCTTAGTCTGAAATCCCAGTGCACTAGTAGAATCCCAAACGCTATCATCACTCTGCTCAAGACCAGGATCAGGTGAGTTACCCATATCAAACTCAAAGAGCGGGTTGTCGTATGAAGATATAACATCTGTCTCAAACAATGGATTGGTCACAAACGGAACCAAACCACTAGGCTGATCCCAAACGACTGCCTCAGAACCCCCGGGGTACTGAGCATAACCATGCCTGGTCTGCACAAAATCCTCCTCGCTCTTCCCACTAACGAGAGAGATAGAACGAAGGCTGCCATCTGTAATTCCCCTCAACACATATTTCTTGCCCTGTACTTCAAATCTCATCTCCATTTTTGGCAAGTTGAGGGTGAACACACTGATGTCCTGAAGCCATCTCATACCCAACACTAAATCCATTCCACCCAGGTTGACCACATAGAAGTCTGCCTGCAACTCATAATCATTCAGCATGAGAGTGAGATTACAAATCCGTCGAGTGCAAGTGAGTGTATATCCATCTGCCACCCGAACTCTGAATCCATCGAAATCCTCTGTCTGGAGTCTACATCTGTTGACGAAGCTCTCATCGATGAAATTGTGTGTGGCTCCAGTGTCGAGCATAGCAATACATCGCTGTCCTTCCACTAATCCCCTAAACCTGAATGAGTCATCCCGCACACTAGCAGATAATACCAACGGGGATAAGTTGGCATCGGGCCCAAACTCCATAGAGGCATTCCCAGCCTCTGCATGTTCTGAAACAACCTGCTGGTCTGAATCATCAGACTCATCATCATCATAGTAAACCCACATGGCGCGGTTGGCTCTGCCCTTCGGTCTCAAAGGACAATCATGCTCCTTGTTGTAGGGTGCTTTGCACCAATAACAAAGTTGTTTCTTTCTCAATTCATCCCGAGTTGCATCATCAATTCTTGCAACTGGTTTCCTTTTTGGTTCTGCAACTGGTGTATGACTCTCCTCAACAGGCAAGTTGTTTGTCTTAGGCTGAAATTGTTTCTTCGGAGCAGCAAGCTCCATACTCCTTGCCTTCCGCATCGCCTCCTGAAGAGTAGGAGGATCAAACGCCTTGACCCAACCTCTCATAGGCTCTGTCAAACCCTCAACGAAGAGTATAATGAGTCTCCGTTCTGAAATACCAGTCACCATAACTGCAATTCTCTGAAACTCACCAATGTAAGAATCCAAGCTACCTGTCTGCCTGAGCTGAGCTAGCTCCCTGAAATAAGTTCTGGATCCTTTTTATCAACTCGCTCTATCAGCCTGCTAGTGAACTCCTGATAGGTATTAACTGCATGATGGCCAAGTGTGTACATGCCGTGGTGCCACCAATCATGCGCTACTCCGTCGAGATGCAAAGTAGCAAATTTAATTGCCTCATCCTCCTGCATAGGCCTAAGTGATAAGTAATTGTCCAGTTTCTGGACCCAAGACCTCGCTGATGTCTTTTCAGACCCATCAAAATATGGCAGTGTAATCTTGCTAACCGCATACTGCAAATCCCTGTTCACCTGTGCCTGCGGCTGCTGATGCTGAGGGGGTCTACGGTCAAATCTGCCTCCTCCTCTGGGTTTATAAACATCTATAAACTCATGAAATGTAAGTGCCTGTCGGATCTCAGGTGCTAGTGACATGTACTCACCATGAAATCTCGTCAAGTCTGCCACGGACATGCCATTGTGTGGCTGAAACTCCTGATGCTGCCCCTGATGCTCTGCCCCTGGAGTCTGTGGTGGAGTCTCCCTAGGTAAGAAAGTAGGCTGACCTGGCCTACGCTCTCTGGATAGATCGAGACAGTCGAGGTGCTGATGCTAATGGCTGATCCACTGGTGCAGTCCCGCTCGTCTGACCAATCTGTATGAAATGAGGCTGTGTGGGCGTGTACTGTCTAATGGTACCCATCAACTGAGACATCATATCCATCATATTATCATGTCTCCGTCTAAACTCCTCATCAGTGATATCACCCTCTGCATGCGCCTTCCCTGGATCCCTGCGAGTCTCTGAGGAAGTCTCACGTTCTGCCATTAGGGTTGCAACACTGTTTTCACTGCCGTCAGAACTGGATCTGTGAATACCAAGTACTCCTGATATAGTCTGACCTTCAGGGATAGGTGGGCCTGTCCAATCCTCGTCTTTGCCTGTCCCTACACCTTTAATGTAGTGAATGGTATCTCTGTTCATGAAAAAGCGCTAAAAAGCACACTGTATTCTGAAAAAGCACTGAAAAAGCACAGGATGGCAGGAGATCTGTGCTCTGATACCACTGTCAGAACCCGGGTGGTTCTCAAAATGAAACCCTAACTGTGTTTTTGTTGTTTTTTGCAAATTTTGGTTTTTTTGTATTTTTGAAGGTTTTCAGAGGAATATCAAAAGTTGCGATTTTACTAAATAATGCTTGGAAAATTCAAATAAAATTCTAGAACACAATATACGCTAAAATCTTGCTCAATAACAGTAGGCGCATCATTTATTGTTGATTCCAGAGCATTTACAATAATAAATACGGAGATCTGAAAGACATACAATAAATTTATTGAAAAACCTGATTTCTCTTTAATGGCGGCTGCAGCAGATAGAAGAAGGTACGGCCAGAAATAAGAGAGGTTCTCCAAGCTCACAAAAACATGCAAACTCTTCAGCAATCCAAAGCGCCCAAGCCACAAACACCAGAAGCTGATGAATATATGCGTTCCTCTGGAGAAGAGATGGTACGGCCTGGAAAAAGTACAGAAAAAGTACGGCCTGCTGCAATAAATGACAAGGTACGGCCTCCAAGGAAAATGCCAGATCTCTGAATGAAGTTCTCTGATGAAGTCGCCTTATCTGTCTGATGATTATCTCTGTGAATCTCTGCTAAAATCAATGAATAAGCTCAGTCTGTGATCCCTGTGTGAAATCACCAAGTGCAAGCTTCAGCTGGTATTGCACAGCCTCAGTCTCCTGATCTCTGAAGAGTTTTCGTTCTCCAGAAACGATCGTCTGCCAGAAACCCTAGGGTTTGCAAACTCCAATGCTCAGAGCAAAAAGACAAAATTGAATAATAATATCAGAATAGTTCGATTTTGCCTTGAAAGAAAATATATACTCTTTGATAAAATTCGACCCAACTCCTTTTAATTAATCATTTAAATAAAATGATTTATTTCACCTTTGATACTTAGGAGAAATATTAAATAATTAAATGGCGCCTCAATTTAATGAATAATAAATATTCACTAAGTCAAAAATTAATACTTTATTATAAAGTATAATAAATACTTTATAACTGGCCAATTTAATTAAATATTTAAATATTTCAATAAAGTGACTTTAATATAAAGTCAAATTATTAAATATTTAATAAATCATTAATTACTCCTTATTTCTCCGTCTGATCATCAAACTGCTGAACCGGGTCGACTCTGAGCTGAAAGGTTGAACCAGGTGCCCTGCCCAAAATAGCAGCTTACGCCTGACCTAACTTTCTAAAAATAGAAAGTTCCTGAAAATGCACTCTGGAAGATCCGGCGAAGGCCCAACCTGACACAACTGCGGAACTGGAGCTACCAAACACTGAGTAACTGCCCCAGATGATCCTCTGCATCTATCTGTCAGCTTACGAGGATCGAAATAATAGGCTCACTCCTCGACAAACAGTGTCAGCTAAAACGGGGACATGACATCAAAACTCAAAGTGCATACCTTGAAATGCGCCCTTGACTTGTAGGAAGAGTTGGAAAGTGTTTTAAGTGTTCAAAACTTGGAGTAGACACCCCTGTTTGCACCCAAGAGGATTTTGATGGAGTGTCAAAAAAATTCTAAGGCAAGTAAACTCAGAGTATGGAGGGTCAAATGCGCCTAAGTGTTGAGGAAGAAGTTAGATAAATTTTTAAGTGTTCAAAATTTGAAGCTGCTACCCTCATATGCGCCTTGACCTGGAGGAGTTAGGAAATTCTTTCTATGGCATCAAAAATGAAAGTTCCTACCATCATATGCACCTTGGCTACTTGGGGGTTGATATAAAAATGGTTAAGTGTTGGAATTGGAAGTTGGTCACCTTAAATACGCCCAGCTGGAGGAGGATGAGTTTGAATTTTTTTCTAAGTGTTGAAATTTATTCCACCTCTAGAGAAATGCGCCTAAGCTTGACAGAAGATGATGAAATTTGCTAAGGCATGAATAAAATTGGTAATGGATATGTCAGAATGCGTCGGCTTCAAGATGATGAAAATTGTCAAGGCAGAGCAAAGAAATTATGCCCAGATGTGAAGAATAAGAATAAAATTGTTGGCAAAATATTTTTCTAAGGTTTAAAATTCAAAAAAATTAAATGAACCCCTTTGTTCAGGGACACATAAATTTGATGCTTTTCGAAGGAAATTTTCTTCTGGGTATTGGACGTCTGCGATGAGGAATGAATTTTAAAGTCTTCCACAATTCGCCGAAGCCTTCAGGGTGAAGATTTTTGATGGGCGCCAGAATAATGAATTTTCTAAGGGGAAAATTTTTAAAAAAATTCTAAGGCAGGGATGAAATGTGTTGTTGACATAAAAATGCCTCGGCGGATGAATTTGAAGTTGGGTGCCTAGATAATTTTTGATCAAGTTCCTGATGAAAACATTTTGCTCGAGCCAAAGTTGAATAAAATCAAAGTCGTCAACGACCTAGCTGATGAAATAAATTTCTTAAAGATGCAATTGAAGTTAATATTGTCAAAAGATAATACACCCTTGAGGAAGATGAAATTTGTCTAAGGCATTGAAATATGATGCATAGGTGTTATATGCCCCAGCTTTCAGATGTTGAAAAATCATGAGGAATTTGAAGGCAAAAGTTGTGCTTGAGAAAATGATGAACTCTGTCAGATGAAGAGATCACTCGAACATTGAGATCAAGTAAGGTAAATTTATATCATGAAGTGTTTTGATGCTCTTCCCTTTTGTCTGTTTTGCAGGGTGAACGTCAAAGCCAGAGCACGATGACTTGAAGTGGTGAAGCACGATGATATTACAACCTTCGAAGGGAGATAAAGTTATGAGTTTCAGGCTCTTCCACGAGATCTCGGTTGCGCCCAAAACATGAAAGAAGAAAAGTTGCAAGAAATGGCTAAGTGTTGGAGTTTCTCCTCAAGGACCCAATGTGCACCCAATGCAGTCAGGCAGGGGCGAGGAAGAAATGATCCAATCCAAGAAATTGAAGCAATGTTGACCAGACTTATCCAGTTTGCAGTCAGAAAGTTGAAGCAGTGTGAACGCGTCTATGAACAGGAATCTTCTAGAGGGATGATGGACTTTAATAGCTCATTTATTACCCCACTCCTCTTGGTGGCAGTTTTTAGGGTGAATCTTGTTTAGAGCTGAGGTGGCACAATCTGGGCCATCCAGCCGATTGTAATCTGAGCCGTCCGTTGGACTTGGCCAGCTATATAAAGGGGCATCCCCCCTCATTTGTACCTCATTAGAGGAGACCTTAGATTAGAGTTAGACATTAGAGTTAGAGTAGAGGGACAACTTAGAAGTAGCTTAGTATAGATTGATAGTGTAGTTGAAGAAGGAAAGTTTTTCCTTTGAAAAATTTGTAAGAAATTGTTGTGAACACTCTCAATAAAAAGAGTTTTCATTGATGATGATCTCGTCTTTTGTTGTGAGTAGCTAGCAAGGTTTCTTAGTCCTTCTGATTCGAGTAGGATCTTAAAGTAGAATAAATTTCATTTCATGCAAGTAGTTAATGATTGTGGAATGTGGTCTTCAATTTGAGCAAACTTCGTCTATCCATACCACTAGTGTGTTCGCTAATGGTGAATGCGCCTTGTGTGGTCAACTGGAATATCGTGTACTTAACTTCGATCATGATTTGTATGTTTATATGCGTCGTTGTGATGGTATTTTCATGCTAAGTTGTGATCTGAACACCTTGAGCTACTCCTTTGAAGATTGCACCGGTTCTGTGGAGGCTGTCCGAAGCGAGGCAAAGTAGAGCCTGGTTGAAGCTACTGAGAATTGATCGCCATATCCCACGCCTTAGAGTAGATTAGAGCTTTCTTAACCCTGCAACCACTTTAAATTCAGTACTTTCTGGTTAGAATAGGAAACTTGTGCTTCATTGATAAATCTGTCGAACTGTGAAAACCCCTTCCTCTGTTGTTGAACAATTTCGTAAGTCCCCTTGAAATACCAGCAAATCACATTGAGCCAACTGAGACTATTCACATTGAAGGAACCTTGGAGTTGAACGCACAAACTCTCTCGCAATCTTAGCATGTTGGATACTTTGATCAAGAGAGAATAGGGTAGCCGTTGGCGACTTTATTCTGCGTTGGTGTGGTCACGAAAAACACATCAACAGGATGCACCTCATGGAATACCTTAGGTACAAACTTTTGAGGGCATTTGAGCAAAGGAGCCATTGAATGTCGTTGTCAAGCCTTCAACTCTAGTAGCAGTAGTTGCGGAGGAAATTAAGGCCAAGGCCACATAAAGAGATCAAAAAGAGCCCACAAACTAAGTGGTGTAACCCACTCCACAATAAATGCAAGCAAGTGAAAAATCCTACAAAATTTTGGTATAACACAAGCACATAGCAAAGCAAAAAAATCATCTATAATAAACCCCATGTATTTAAATATTTTCAAATACTAAACTTATTATATTGAATTAAAAAACAAAATAAAAAATATATGAAGTCTTATTATAATAAAAAAACCTAAAAATTAAAATGCAAACACAACCATAAGAATAGGTCATGGCTATAAGTTGACATACGTCATGGCATCATTGTCGGAGGTAGGGTTTCTATTAACAATTTGTCCTACTTACGAGAAGATCCTCCTGCCACAGTTGATGGCGACAGAGGCAATGCTTCCAATGGTCTAGTTTTTGGAGTTTTGCAGTGGGATGATGGTGGTTGGATTCTTCCTTCATCACTTTTAAATTAGAAATAAATTATGATTTTTTTACGTAACTTTTAATAACTTATTTTTTACTCTAAACAACATTTTAAAACAATGGCATTTATGGCGTCACACATAAATTTTTTTATTGAAAGGATTAAATTATAATTTTTAAAATTCAGATTTGTAACATCAATATCTAGTGCATGGATATTTTTTCATAATTTTTTAATACATTTTTTTTAAAATTAATTTTCGAAGTCAAAGTAATTATAAGATGGACGAAGGTGTATGTCGTCACACAACTTGTTTTGTATGTATTGAAATTATTATTTATTTTTTAGCTAAAACAAGAACATCAATGTAATGTCCCACTTTTAAAATGAACTCAGGCCGACATGCAAAAGTGTTTTTAAACAATCATAAATATTAATAAAATAAAATAATTCAATTTGTGTGGCCGACTCCTTTGAGGCGCCAATATGTATTTGAATTTAATTTCTTTTTTGTTTAGGATTTGGCCGGCATTCTTCATGTTGGTGGATTAGACTTGTATTAATTGGGATCTGATTTCTATATTCATCATCACGAATTTGCAATTGTCTATTCGGTTGTCTTGAGAGCGTAGCTTCTCAGGTGGAATACCCAGGTTGGTGCATAGCTTCAATCTAGGCAAGTTCTTGTTTGTGCTCATTGGTATACCAAACTTCGGCCCTCATTTCAGACAATATATTGTGCAAGTCACGGCGCCCTGAGGAGAGCGATTATTTCAATTTGGCCGAGCCCCTTGGGCTCTGGCCGGCCATACATAGCAGACCCGTCGACATTTCAAGGCAAAACTCCTGCACCCATCGGCATCATTAGAGCTTGATGCACAACCAAGGGAGTGGGCGTTCAAATCACTCGAGTCTTGAGATCGAAGGAGCTTCTGGATTCATCGTGGCATTCAAAGACTTGCGTTGGCATCAAGGAATCGTTAGTCACCTTCAGGAGATCACACAGAGTCTTCAGGAGTCAATTGCTTGATGCAACAACCACTAAAAGGGTGAAGCATGATATCGTCCTATCTCAAATTATTCTTTCATCTGTATTCTGGGATATTGTAATGAATCATTGCAAATATTCAAATAAGAGTTATTTTCATAACTTTTGAATTGGATGTATTTTTCAAGTGGAATACAATATTGTGCTATTGTGAATAGCTTTTCTGTGATATATCAGAGTTCGCAATTAAATTACGATCAGTTTTAAGCTAGGAATCCTACAGTGGTATCAGAGCCATAAGGCATGCCAGCCTGTGGGTAAATTCGTATGCCATCGAGCCAGAGAGATATTCGTGCTATAGAGTGAGAGAGGAAGAAGTCTGAAGCTGCACAAGCAATAGGAGGCAGAGGTAAGGAGAAAATGGGGGAAAAAGATCAAAATGATAGATTGGACAACTTCATGAAGCAATACGGCCAGGCAAACCAGACCTTGCTGCAAGCAATTCAGTCTCTTACTGCTGCAGTCAAAAACATTAAATCAAGATCCAGCAGTGCCAAAGGAGGCCATCCGAAGTGTTCAGGAGGGGGAGAATAGAGAAGAACTTCAAATGGTCACACCCATAAGCACACTCAACCAAGGTTTCTGCCTAGAGCAAAAGGCTGACAGGAAGGGGAAGAGCAGCGCAGCTATGCAAGTATTGTGCGTGAGTACCTAGATTTGGATGTCGATGCTCATGCTGCCATCTCTTTTGATCAATTTTACAGCGCGAGACGAAGTGATGAGAGACAAAACCGTGGAAATAGAGATCTCCAGCATAAGATCAACAAGCTTTCATTCCCAACATTCGATGGTTCAGGGAAGATGACTGCACAATCATGGATCCAAAAGCTGGACACACACTTTTCTCTCAGCCCCATGATTGAAGAGGAGGCTATCAAATTTTCCATTTTACACTTGGAGGATCTCGCACACGAATGGTGGCACCATGGCATTGTGACACAAGGATTTGATCAGGTATCGACATATGCAGATTTCACACATAAATTGAAAAAGAGGTTTGACAGAAAGCATCTGGAAGCGTACTTCCAAGAGCTCGCAAGATTGAAGCAAACTAGCACCATGGATGAATATGTTTCATAATTTCAAAGACTCGCAGTGATGGTGTCCAATGTATTAGATAAGAGGCTCACTTTCTTCATCGAAGGCTTATTCGATTCATTTTGTGGCTTTGGTTAGGGCCTTGGAGCCAACAACCTTAGAAGACGCCATTCGGAAAGCTTTGAGTCTTGAAGACTCCACCTAGAAAGGGAAGGCCATTGTCAAGAATACACCAACCGAGCAGCCCAAGAAACCTTTCATTAAGACAAATTCACCGCCAAAGAGCCCCCCCTACAGGTCCACATGGCATGTCAAGAAATGAACTATGCAAGAAGGGCTTGTGCTACTACTGCAATGAGAAGTGGAATAATCAACACAAGTGCCAAGGAAGGGGACAAGTTTATTACATCGAGGTGGTATCCAACGACAAAGCAGATACTGAAGGAGGGGTCGATGAAGAGGACACTCCTGGGAAACAGCAAGAGCTCATGATGGAAGGAAGCCCAACAAGAAGCACTTTGGCAACACTATTAGGAACACCTCGATACCATTCTCTCTGAGTGAGAGGAGTCCTTCGGGGACAAAGAGTGACAGTGCTAATCGATAGTGGAGCTACACATAACTTCATTGACAAGAGAACAGTGGCTAAGTTGCGCTTGGCAACGAAGGAATTTGAAGCGTTTGACGTCCTGGCAGCTAGAGGAAACGTCCTTCCTTGCACAAAATGAATTCAACAAATGGAGCTGATATTGGGTGGACACAAGAGGAGAGAGGATTTCTATGTTGTCGATGTCAATGACACATACATGGTCCTGGGGGTACAATGGCTTCATTCACTAGGAGAATACACTACCAACTACCAAACCAAGGAGCTGAAATTCAAGCATGAGGGCAAGGAGGTTGTACTCAAGGGCCTCTCTAGGAATGGTCCTATGGTGGTTTCAGCCAAAAGAATGGATCGATCTTTCCGTAGGGATCAGGTGGCATGGGCAGCAGAGTCCTTGATTACAGATACTAGCACGCCGGAGGAAAGAGCATTTCCCAGTGACATTCAGGCTACCTTGGATAAAAAGTGCAAAGTTTTTTGAGAGATTCGAGCAAGATTGCCACCAAATAGAGGGTTTCAGCATGTGATAGAGCTTGAAGAGGGAGCCAAACCAGTGATCACCCCTCCTTATGAAATATGCTAACCAATTTTTTTGATAGAATTACACAACATAAACTAGCACCAGCCAACTAGATTAGCGTTAGCATCAAACTAAAAACCAAGCTTAAAAGAAACTCAACGCTAAGAATGCACACTCAATCCCAATGAAGGAAAGGTGTTGTCATATGGCGGAGCAACTAATGAACAATACTTGAAAATGGAACAAACTCAACGTCAAGAATGTGCACTCAAGATCCCACTGAGGGTGAGGTACTAACATATGACAGAGTGATTGATTGAAAACTGAAAACTAATAGGCGGATAACCAGCCATAAGAGAATTTCCACACTACCACCAAACAGTGGGGGGAAAAGACTACAATTAAAACACTTTGTCTGTTGCGGCAGGCATCCACTTATGAGTGGGGATTCACCACTTGAGAGTGGGTACAAGAGTAATACAAATCCAATTATCCACACTGGCGGTAAACCATCCAGGGGTACTAATGTGAAATTAAAGAAAGAATTGCAGCAATAAAGGACTGGAACAGTACTACTGTTTACAGTCTTACAATATGGAAAAAGAGCTGCAAATTACATGAAAATTACAATAGAATCAACGTACCATGATACTGGATGATTCCATGTTAGACATCAACAATAAATGATGAAAAAAGGACCGAAGATTCAAACTTAAACAAGTCTGATGTAAAATAACAATTCTGGAAATTCTGATCAGCAACTGTGAAATTCAAAGAAATATTCACAACTCACTCAAAATACCTCCGTTTTGTGTGAAACGAAAACCAATGAGCTGCTGGAAGATAGGCGCCCAACATCAGATGAAGAAATAGCAACAAAAACTCATAATTTAATTCTTACACGAATCCCAATGCAGCAAGAATGGTACGACCTTCATGAGGGGCGATTTTGACAAGTAAAAATCAACAACTCAAAATTAAAATCTGAAACTCTCCAAAGATGGTCGCCTTGGGTGTAGGAATGGATTGGAAAAGTACCCACAAGCAAATTAAATTCACACAAAAAGCTGTATGCAAAAACCACTTTCAGCTGTGACTGCATCAGCAACTTCAAAACTGGAAATATCATTAAAAACTTCAACTGTTGAGCTCAATCTGCTAGTCTGGATGAGAAGCAGCAATGAAAACCAACTAGGTGTTGTATTTCAAACACAAAATTGGATTGAATCTAGGAGGTAAGCATCCCTCGAAGTAAAAACCAAGTTGTCATTTTGACAACATAACATTAGCATAAATTCATGGATGAGAAAAGCTGGAACAAGGCATTCATTTTATAGAAGAATAGAAGACTCTTCAATTTCCCAAGAAGGTACGCCAAGAGTCACCAATGACTCTTCAAATTTCCAAAAATCTTCTAACTTCTCAATATGGCGTCCACTTAATCAAGGCACATTAAAACTTTATTTTAAAATAATATCTCCAAGGAAAAGGCGTCCACTTTTTCCCAAGGCATTAAAGACTTAATAATATTTAATTCTTATGAAGGCATCCCCCTTTAAGTCCACCTTTTAAGAACAACATAAAGTTACTTCCCTAGGCCAATGGGGGTCAACTGCAAATTATAACATTAATGCCTTTATTCATGAAATTCACCAATATAAAGTTTTCAGAAGCCAAAACTTGAACTCATTTAATTGTTCCAACTGAAAATGAAGACCTAAAGACTGAAAACTGCATACTGCCAAAAATAGAATTTACTATAAATAGTAAACTCCCTAAAATGCCATAGAACCTCCGAAGAAGGAAACCCTGATTTTACCTCAAACAAGCCTACGAGTTTCTGGAAATAGGCTAAAACCAAATAAAGAGCCAATGGCCAAAATGGGGACATTACACCTTACCACCATCCACGAAAATACAAGGAAGAAATCGAGAAAGCCATTAAGGAGTTATTGGATATGGGGTTTATGTTGATGTTATAACGGCTTCAGGCTCATCCTTCTAGCCACGTGTGAAGATATAAAATTGCATATAGCCTTTGGCTATTTATTTTATTGAGATAATTAATGAGGAGCGCTTCTCAAGTCAACATTGTAATTCTTGTCTTGAACGACCTTCATTGTAATTCATAATTATTATTTGTTATTATCCTTTCTCATGATGGCCGACCTAGTTCTTGAAGAGGTGCGACCTCTCTAGCATTATGTATTTATAGGTGGTCATTTCACCCCATTCATGATCAATTGAAGTTTGAGTATTTCCTTTATACAAGTGCGTATTCTTCCAGGAGTAGATTGTGAATTCTATAAGGGCAGAGTGAAGATCAAGAGCAGATTACTTGTATGCTATTACTGCCTTTACTGGTGCAGAATCTTGGCCTTGTGATTGGCCTCGTTGTAAAGAATATTGTTGCCATTTTTTATATATAAGAGATATATTTGTTGTTGGGTTTTTCTCCCTCAAGAGGAAGGTTGTCCTAGGGTATCTGTTGTGTTATTGTGTTGTTATTTTGAATTAAATTTTGCTTATCTAATCTGATGATATAAACTCAACAGTTTATACACCCAAGCTCAAGCCCTTTTGCTTCATCAGTGGTGTTGGTCAAAAAGCAGGATGGGACACTCAGGATGTGCATCGATTATAGAGCCCTCAACAAGAAGTCAATCAAGAACTGCTATCCCATTCCCAGGATCGATAAATTAATAGATAAGCTACATGGAGCAGTGTACTTCTCCAAGATTGATTTGCATTTGGCCTACCATCAAATTAGAGTCAAGGATGAGGATGTACAAAAGACATCTTTCAAGTGTCATTACAGGCATTATGAATTCTTAGTGATGTCGTTTGGGTTAACCAATGCCCCCACTACATTCCAATCTCGCATGAATCAGGTATTCATTCTTCAGTTAAGGAAATTTGTGTTGGTTTTCTTTGATGACATCTTGATTTACAGTAAAACATGGGAAGAACATTTGAAGCATATAGAGGAGGTGCTCGACATCCTTGAGAATAATCCATTCTATGCCAAGATGTCGAAATGTGAATTTGGGATGACCGAGATCTTATACTTGGGCCACAAGATTAGTGCTCAAGGGGTTAGTGTGGATGAGGAGAAGATCAAGGCCATTTAGGAGTGGGCTACACCCAAGAGTTTGACACAATTGAGAGGATTTCTAGGACTTTGCAGCTACTACAGGAGATTTGTAAGGGGATTTTCTCAGCTAGCAGCACCATTGACCAATCTCACAAAGAAAGGAGCTTTCTCATGGAGTCCCACAACTCAGCAAGCATTTCACAAACTCAAGGAGGTAATGAGCTCGTGTCCCGTTTTGGCTATCCCAAATTTTTCATCCCCTTTTGTATTTGAGTGTGATGCTTCAGGAGAGGGCATTGGAGCCGTATTAATGCAGAATAAACACCCTATTGCATATGAGAGTAGGAAACTCACCATTCCAAAAAGAGCTCTCTCTATCTATGACAAGGAGATGTTGGCCATCATGCATGCCCTTGCTAAGTTTAGGCAGTACTTGGTTTGTGGGAAATTCATGGTGAAGATAGATCATAACAGCTTGAAGTACTTCCTAAATCAGCGGGATTTGAATGATAGACAACAGAAATGGGTAAGCAAACTACAAGCTTATGACTTTGATATTGAATTTGTGAAAGGCAAGAACAATGTAGTGGCAGATGCACTTTCTAGAATGCTATACTTGTGTTCAATCTCTAATATATCTGCTGATTGGAAGATTAGTATTATAGCTGAGTACGCCAAGGATCCATTTGCTAATGATGTTGTCTTGGAAGGGAAGGTAGTTGATGACAGGTACAAGGTGGTTGAGGAGCTCATTCTCTACAAAGATCGAGTCTATCTTGTACCTCATTCGAAGGTCAAAAATAGAATCATTACAGCTAGCCATGACAACCCTCTTGCTGGCCATCCGGGATTCTACAAGACATACAAGCAAGTCAGGGAACGTTTTGCTTGGAAGGGGCTAAAAAAGGATATAATGCAGCATGTGAGAGAGTGTTTGGTATGCCAGCAAAACAAAACTGAAAATATATTACCAGCTGGTTTGCTGCAACCTTTTCCTATCCCAAATCAGAAGTGGGAGAGCATTTCGATGGATTTCATCACTGGGCTTCCTAAGGTGCAAGGTAAAGATTGTATTTATGTCCTGGTGGATAGACTCACTAAATATGCTCATTTCTATGCCATCACTTCAGAATTTAAGGTTCCTTGAGTTGTAAACCTGTTTTTTAGAGAAGTGCTTAGACTCCATGGATTGCCCCGAAACATTGTGAGTGACAGGGATAGCAGATTTATCAGCTTGTTTTGGCAAGAACTCTTTCGTTTGGCTCACACAAAGTTAACACCCAACACTAGCTACCACCCCCAAATAGATAGACAAACGAAGATAGTGAACAAATGGATTGAAGGGTACTTGAGGAACTATGTGATAGGGCAGCAATCAGCTTGGGTGAAGTGGCTACACCTCAGAGAATTTTGTTACAACACCATGCACCACATGTCCATCAAAATGACCCCCTTCAAAGCACTCTATGGCTATGAGGCTACATCTTTCATGGATCTCGTTCTTGCAGATAGTTGGGTACCAAGCGCAAGAGACATGATGCAACAAAATGTGGATATCATGAGCTCATTGAAGGAAAATCTACACCGCGCCCAAAATCAATAGAAGTTATATGCAAATCAGAGGAGGACAGAGAGGGTCTTTGAGGTTAACGAAATGGTGTATTTGAGGTTGCAGCCATACAGACAATCATCCCTCAAAGGAAATGGAGTGGAGAAGCTGAAACCAAGGTTCTATGGGCCATTCAGGATCACGAAAAAGATTGGAGAGGTTGCGTATGAGCTCCAGTTGCCTCCAGGGAGTAGGATTCACAATGTCTCCCATGTATCATGCTTGAAGAAAGCATTGGGACAACAGATCACCCCTTTAACTGAGCTGCCACCCCTTGATGATGAAGGAAAACTCGTTCTTGAGCCCGAGACAATGTTGGATGTGAGAGAGAAAAGACTAC
>VDFB02130584.1:0-39452 GCA_007258455.2 Sequoia sempervirens
AAACCATTCTTATGGCACTTTGGATAAGTACCATAATAAAAACTTGGCAAACAGGTGTCATATGTATGGGAAATTATCTATGTGGAATTTTACACTTGGGGCAAGTCATCTCATCTCCCATGCCTTCGTAATGACATTTACATTCATCCATTTACTCCATATCATTCCCATCCATTTTTCCCACCTACCTAGTCTTGACATAAAACATGCAAACATAAATCATGCTTTGGGAAAATTATTGACATGTCTATCCTTTGGGCCTACACTGTTCATGAAATATCATGTCATTAGTTTCATAATCTCATTATCCTTATGTGACATAGTCCTTGAAGATCATTTGACAATTCCTCTAGTCTCATGTCTCCTATCTTTTCCCAAGGCCACCTATCATCCTATCATGTCTGTTGCCAATCTTGGTTTTCCCTTGTCAAATGGTCTAAGGATACTCCACCATCCAATTTAGCCCTGAACAGAAATCCACCCAATCGTGCTATGCAACCTCCCACGTCAAACGACAACTTCATCATCACCATCACCGGTCAATTGGTATTCAGCTTGACTAGGGGCACAATCACGTTCGTCCTTAGATTATGGTGCATGGACATAATTCACATGCATTTCTATTGATCCTCTCAAAAAAATTCAAATAGACTAAAAAATCATAAAATGACAAAAAAACAAAAAAATCATAAAACGACAAAAAGACAAAAAAAATCATAAAACAACAAAAAATGCAAAAAATGATAAATCAATAAAAAGACAAAAAAATCATAAAAACCTCAAAAATCCAAAAAAATCAAATATCCAAAAAACACAAATACATTCAAATATCACTCAATAATCCCAAGCAAAGAGTCAAAGTCAGTCATGTCAATCAGTGCATGTCATTGTTGAACTATGTTGTCTCTGCGCATTTGTAATGTAGGCAAGGCCATCTGTCGATGCACCCCTGAAGCTCCCTAGGTCAGTCTTTTAACATTCATCATGTCAGTCAAATAAGTTCGACATGGTCACACATGGAAAAAAGACAATCATTTGAAACATCAACATTTAAATCGTGAACTAACAGACAACATAGTCCAATTAGTCATACAGTTAAAATTAGTCCAATTTCCAAAACAATGTTAATCTCGTCACTCTTTGGTCCCTTACAAGATGTGCCCTTCTTGGACTTGGACCTTGTCAAAACATCATTTTCCTTTTCAAGATTTGTCCTTCTTGACAATAGGCATCGTCAAACTGTCAAATTATCAAATTGTCAAACCATAAAACTGTCAAATTGTTAAACTATCATGCAATGAATCTTTGACAAACAAATATTGGCAAACATATCAAGAATGATTGTTAATTTTCTAGTCTATTTTGGCTTATCTTTTTATTGCTTTTTCTCTTGGTCATGCTACTAGCTACCTCTAGGATGTCTCAAGAAGGATTTAGAGGTGCAATGACATCTCATGACCTATTTTGATTTCTCTTGATTGTTGTCTTTGGTGTGTCTTTACAAAAAGACTAGGGAAACTTATCCCTTAGTATGAGTTAGGACATTCCTTTTCTTCGACTTTTTGTTTTGCAAGTGGATGACCTTGCACACCTTGGTCTATGTCATACCATGGTGTTTTTTGTCCATTTGTGTCATTTTAAGGCCCAATGATGATTCGAGCAACACCTATTAGTACTTTGGCAAATATTGAAGGTTTATTTCCCTTCCCACCCTTCTTCTTTTCCCCTCTAACATTTCCTCTGGTCCCCATCTTCATCATCCTTACCTTTGTCCCTTCGTCTTCTAGTCTCCTCGTTCATTTTGAGAGCACACTCATGTTCTTGACACCTGATTGTCCTCTTGAGGGGACATACCGCTACCTCCTCATCATTCTTCCTCATCCTTTTCTTCACTGGGGCATATTTTTGACTTGTTTTCTTTGTCACAATGCGATAAACTGCATTATGACAAAGAGGGGCAAAATGTAGACACATAAAAGTGACCTAGGCCTGCAAGTTCTATTTTCTCCATATTTCTTCCCAATATAATTAAAATATTTAATTATGTCCTATGGTCCAATTTTATTTATTAATTAAATAATTCAAATTTATTTAATTAATTCATGTCTTTTATTCCTCGTGATTATTTTATTTAATTATGTCCTATGGTCTAATTTCATCTATTAATTAAATAATTCAAATTTATCTAATTAATTTTATTTATTTATTTAAATACGTCATTAATTTTTAAATATCTTCTCATAATTAAATAAATTCTTTAAATTTATTTAATTATTCTCCACCTTGGCCTTTTCCTAATTTTAAATAAAATTATTTATTTAAAATTGTCTCACTTTTTTAATTTTCTCTCTCTTAGTAAATAATTTAAATTAATTATTTATTGTCACATGGCCCCACCTTTTGAATTAAATTAATTTCTTAATTCAAAATTTCAACTTTCCTCCATAAATCAAATAATTTCTAATATTATTTGATTTTCTAGCTTTTTCTTTTTTCGTGCCATTCTTATCTCCTTGTCACATGCAATCTTGTCCCTTGATTTGATTTGATTTTCTAAAATCAAATCTTGACCATTCATTTCAAATTTACCCTAATGTTTCCCTAACCCTAATTGTGGGTTGTCACATTCAATCTTAACCATTGATTCTAGGGCATTTGTCAATCTTCAATCTTGGCCATTCATCTAAAATTGGATTCTCTATAAAAAGACAATTTTAGCCTCATTTGTCATCTCATATCTCTTAGCATCTCGTATCTCATATCTCTGGACATCTACATCTCTTGGCATTGTGACTTCATCCATCTTGGAATTTGTTGACTTCATAGTTGCTTCATAGTTGCATACTTGCATTGTGTAGTGTTTTGATAGAATCCTTCAACATTTGCTTAGGACATTGTCATAGTCAATAGGTTGCTTGAATCACAAATCTAAGGGAAATTATCTACTTGCAGTTGTGTGTGAAATGTGGGAGAGTTAGTAAATCAACACAAACACCAATAAGACATATTACATGAAACATTTGAATCAAATAACTACTCTATTTGTAGCAAAACAAATCTTTAAAAATGTTCCATTGTTCTCTAATCTTAAGGATTTATTAAACCATTTGGCTCTCAGAGTTTGTATGTGCACTATGGTTGTTAAAATGAAAACTTGAGAGATGAGATGCTATTCGAAATGCAAGAAAACTAAGTTCCTACATGAAACTATGTGATAGATGCCATGATGCTATGATAATGAAGATATTGACAAATGGATGATCTTGTAATGCTAATGTTGTGATAAGAAGCTAAAATGATTTTGCATATGCTCAAATAACCATTGATATGATGATTTACAATGCAACTATAAAGAAAGACATGATTTAAAACGCAACTATAAAGCAAAACATGATTCTAAGTTAACATGATGTTGCAATGCAAACTTGTTAAAATTCTAAACAATGCTAACTATAAACTCCAAATGCTCCCATGCTCTAAAAGCTATTCCTGCATGATAACTCTACTCAAATGTGGGATTCCAAATACTATAGCAAAGGGTTGTATTTATAGGATTTTCCAAGCATCTTTTGATGTGGTAGCGATCGATGGTCCAGATTCAAACATGAGGGATGCATGCTGGAGATGGAAAGAATAAAAAAGGATGTTCCCTTGAACAAAGACAACATGCTAAATGGATGAAGGAATGAAGTGTGTGAGAAATAAGCCATGTGTTTAAAGTTTTTTGAAGAAGTGTGTGAGGAATAAGCCATGTGTTTGAAAGTTTGTTAGAAGATAATTCTAATTTAAAAATTAGAATTATTTAATTTCATGTGTTCTTGGTGAGGTGGCATGAAAAGTTGTAGACATGTGCTTGAATTCCAAATTTGGGATTAGTGAAAATTAATTAAATAAAACAAATTATGGAAATTGGTTTATTTAATTAAATTAGATGAATGTGATTTTAGATTTGGAGAATTAGAAGATATGAACTATATAAATTAATTGAGAATTTATTTATAAGTAGATGAAATGTTAATTAAATAACTAGTACTTAACTAATTAAATGTCTTGACTGATTTTAGGCGTATGCATTATTCCCCTCTTTGAAGTAATGTGTTTACATGTTGCTTCAAAGAAAAATTTGGTACTAATGCTGAGAAAAAAAAAATTTGATGCCCCATACATTGATTTTCAATTGATGATGGATATATGCACCCCCCTTGGGAGATAAATCAGTGAATTTTTGATTTTTTGGGATTTTTTGAAAATTTTGATGATTTTTCGATGTTTTGATGATGATCTCAAAACTTTATGATTCAGAAATGCTTTAATTCCCGAAAATGATGTATAAGCCACCTGGTGATGATTTGATGAATTAAAGCCCCTTTGAAGATAAAATAAAACAACCACATAAAAATGCCACTTAATTAACCTTTAAAAGGTTAAAAAATTGGTTTAAAACTTCATTTTTCCATTTGTGATTTTGAAAACTTGAGAGTGGTTTGAGTGATTTGGAAATTTGGAGCAGAATGGTGATCCCTTACCACACGCATTGGTTCGAGCGGGTCAAGCGTCACAACCGCCCGACGGCGTACGGTCCTTCGGTATGTACCTGAAAACTTTCCTCGTAATTTGTGCATTTTATTTTCCCACTTTTCTTCATGTTTTAAAATTAGATCATTCTATTTTAGTGCATAGGTATACCGCAATAGCACATAGAACGACTGTTCTAGCGCATCAACAACTTTAGCGCATAGGATTAGAACTATAGCGCATAGGATAGATACATTAGCGCATAGGTGATTTAGCGCACAGGTTGCTCGCAATAGCACATTCATGAACTGTTTTAGCGCATTTGTGAACTTAGCACATAGAGGGATTGATATAGTGCATTGGTTAGATGATATAGCGCATAGGGTGAATCGACGCATCGGGGCCTTGTTCCAACGCATAGATCAAATGAAATGGCACATATGATAATTCGGCCCATAGAAGCTTTGTTATAGCACATTGATGAATTATTCTGGTGCATAGGGTTTTTCAGTGCATAGAAAGACTGTTTTAGCACATTGGTGAAATTTAGGCCAGTTTGATGATTTTCTTGATTAGACTCCTTGATCTAGATGATGTTTGATCGCTTCATCCTTTGATTTGATGATGATTGATGATGTTGATAGGTAAGATGTCCATTGATCTCATGATAGGTGAGACTCAATGATTGATACTAATAATTGACCTCATGATAGACGAGGATCAATGATAGGATGATGATAATTGGCCCCATGATAGGCGATGATCAATTATAGTTTGATTGATTGATTGACCTCATGATAGGTGAGGTGCATTGATTGATGAGCCTCATGATAGGCGAGGTTAAATGATAGATGAACCTCATGATAGACAAGGTTAAATTGATTGATGAACCTTATGATAGGCGAGGTTAACTTGATTGATGAACCTCATGATAGGCGAGTTTGAATTGATTGATTGATGAACCTCATGATAGGAGAGGTTGAATTGATTGATTGATGCTGGCAAGATTTGGTCAAAGTCTCACCAAAGCTGATTAGATTGATAGGCTAATTGATTTTGAGTGATTGATAGGCTGATTGATGTCAATTTGATTGATTGATTGATTTGTGATATTGTGTGATGATAGGAGCCTTTGACTAATCTACAAATTAGAGATCATTTTCCTAGGACCTGAGATTTGATTCCACAGTTGACACCGCCTAAGGTAGCCGTTATTGCATGATTTGGATTATCGTCTCTTATTGATATGCCCCAGATCAGGGTTAACAGGGGGTTGCTAACAACTTTAGTAGAGAGGTGGCACAGTGAGCATAACACCTTCCATTTTCCCACTAGCGAGATCACAGTTATGAGATTCTACGGATTCCTATTGTGGGGGAGCTTGTCCTATATGACTCACAAGAGCAGGGCAGGATGAATGGATTGCACAGATTTTTTGAGGATGAGCATATATGTGGTTACAAGACTCCTTGGAGGGATATGGTCGATTCTTACACCACTTTGCCTTATGTTCTTGCCAGATTTATTGGAGGGTTCCTTTGTCCTGATCGCAAGTCAAAGGGACTGTCAGTTGGATAGGGGCGAATTTTGGAGAGCATGATTGCTTAGGGTACAAGATATGCATGGGGTTGTTGTATGCTTGCACATTTGTATCATGACTTACACCAAGTGGTATATCTTCGCAGGGCCAACTTATCGGCTGGAGTCACATTGCTTTAGGTCTTGGCCTAGGAGCATATAGCAGTTAGTCGGCCAGTTGGAGATAGACAATGACCTGCCATGAGGCCGTATGTACACCTTTATGTCGGTCGACTTACTCAGCCTATGCTAGGAAAACTAGAGTACTGGAGGAGGACACTGGATGATCTTGAGTCTGTGGTATGGTGGTCGTACCTTGATTGTGAGCAGTGGCCGGAGGATGACATCAAGATGTCGTATTTGTGCCATTCGATATACCTGATTCGAAGGACATGGTTCATCATTGAGATATTTTTGTTGATGAGGGTACTGAGGTAGTATGGTAGATTCTAGGGCATGTTGCAAGGAGTGGCCCATTATGCACGACGATGACAAGATGCTACAGAGTGGGGACCATTTTTGTCTTATGATGTAGCAATTCAACATTTCCAAGGTCTGCAAGCCATTATTTGGGAAGTGGATCCAAAGATCACCGATGTGTCGATATCAAAGGAGTATGCATAGTATATGTTCTTGCATCCGTTCGCACCATCCCAGATGAGCAAACACCATTACTAGAGGAGGATGGGAGGACAGTGGGTCATGGGCGTAGGAGGCGAAGAGGTGGAGGAGATGAGGAGAAGGAGGAGCAGGAGGAGGGAAGTGAGGAGGAGGGGAGCAGTGAGGACGGAGATGATGATGAGAGTGATAGTGATAGGGCTGATGATGGAGGCAATGGGGGTGGAGGGCCAAGTCCCGTTGTTGGAGAGATGACCATGAGAGCAGAAGAGAGAGTTGATATCATGTATCAAAACATTAAGCATGCATTCTTCCATCAAACGGAGAAGGAGATGATTACTTTGCTTCATTTTCATTTGCATAACCATGTCATGGCATGGGAACCAAGAAGACCAAGAATGTATAGTTTTATGTGGAGGTAATGGATGTGGTCCAAAATTTAGGAGGGGAAGAAGGTCAATGTATGATCTTGATGAAATTGAGGAAGAACAACAAGAGAGGGATAGGAAAAATAATATCATTGCAAAGTTTCAAGGATTTTTCAAGCCAGTAAGAGAGCTATGGGAGCAGCCTCATATAAAATATTTTGAACTGGAGTTTGATGTACCATTTAGAGAGCTTGGTTTTCATGGAGTTCCTTTCAAAGCCCTGCTTTTATTGTTCCTACAGTAAACTATTTGGTAGAGTTGGTGGAATTACCTTTCTTAGTAATCACTATTAGTGAGATTGAGATTGTTAACCTTGAGAGAGTAGGACTTGGGAAAAAGGGATTTGATATGGCTATTGTTTTCAAAGACTTCAAGTGGGATGTACTCCGCATTGTTCCCATTCCTGAATCTTTGCTTGATGGCATCAAGGAATGGTTGAACTCCATGGATATAAAGTATTATGAAAGCAGAATGAACTTGAACTAGAGGCCAATTTTGAAGACTATTACTGATGATCTAGATAAATTTATTGAAGATGGTGGTTGGGAATTTTTGAATATGGAAGCTAGTGATTCTGATTTTGATAATTCAAAGAGTCAAATCAAGGATATGAACCCTTTGATGTAGAAGAGGAATCATAATCAGATGAGGAAGGTTCAGAAGATGAATCTCTTTTGGAGTTAGATGAGGAAGAAGAAGAAGAAAGAATATTTTGAAGGGGAGGAAGGTAAAACATGGGATGAATTAGAAGTCAAAGCCATAAATGTGGATAAGGAAAAAGGAGATGAGTTTGATAGTGAAGAAAGGTGGCGATGAAAGGTAAAAGATATAGGAAGTCTCAGACACCTAATATTAGAGATTCAAGAGGAATTCCTGCCAAGAGGCATAAAGTCAAATGAATTGAGTTCATCTACATCCTTCTACTATTTACTCATGCACATAAATGGTTTAGTTGTTTATGCAAATGATGCATATATGTTAACTTGATCAGTGTTGTTTTATAGTTTGACTTCTATGAAAACTAGCCATTAGGTCATTTTGTGTGGGAGAACTTTTTTTTTTTTAGTTAGCTTTTTTTGATAGCTCTACTTGGTGTTAAGGATATTCCATTTATCTTTTGAATGTTAAGTCTAGTATTACATGCTTCTCTATGTTGATCAGATTAGGCTGCAGGTTTTTTACCAGTTGATTTCTTTATTTATGGAGTTTTTTAAACTTGGAAGACAGGAATTTACTACCTTTTTTAAAAATTATATGGACAAATTAAGTGGCTGGTTAGCTATGCCAAGTGATGTAGACTAGAAGGATGTGTTAGATCTATAGGATTCCTACCAAGATGCATCAAAACATTATTACATGTTAAAATAATGGCAGCATCGTGAGGAAGGATGGAAAAGATGCATGTGGATCACTTAGTAGATTTGAAACATGAATTCAAGGAAGCACTTCTTGAGATACCAAGGAAGCACTCCTTGAGATACCATGTTTGAGAGAAAAGAAGATAAATCAAATCAACATGGGACTAAGTTACTCAAATGATACAACTCATAACTTAAATGGGGACACTTAAGAGATATTAAAAGACAATGGTCATTAATTAAAAGATGTGATGAAAATAAGGCATGAATGTCACCCACTACCCTTTAAGGAAAACAATATTTTTTTCCTCAACATGAAATAATGGGGCAATTGAGTGGGATTTAGGGCCAACAGAGAAGCACTTTAGAACTCATACTACACATCAATAAACAAATCAACACAAGAAATGAAAATTGACATATTAACACAACAATACCCAACTAATTTATTGAAAGTCAGCTATTGATACCTCGGTCTCCACCTAGATTAAAAAATTGGCCCACTTTTTGCTTTGTAACTTTTCCTTTTCAAATTGCTTTGGATGCCGACCATATTTCTCCTCCTGTCAAAACATGACACATGGACTAGTTAAACTAATTAATATGCAATCATTTACTTTTTCCTAGGGAATTAAAAATAATATCATTTAACATATTAAATATACTTACAAATTTATAGATCAAGGCCTGTAAACCTTTCTAGCCACTATGATGTGTGGCACGAAGTTTTTGAAGCCTAGCCTTGGAGGCCTTGTCTTGAAACATATACTAATTCAATTTAACTATGCACAAATAAAATTTAAAAATCCTTTAATAAATTTTATATAATCTTATGAGCAAATTTAAATACCTGTGTACTCTCCTCACCAGACTTCCTATGTGCTTCGGACTTCTCATATGATTTTACAAGCTCTTTCCATAGTTTGACACTTACATCAATTGGCCTTTCTTCGAGGCTTAGCTTAGGAGGGATTTTTTTTATCTCCTTTGTTTGGTTGCACTGAAATCTCTTGCAATTTTGAGACATTCGTAGCTTTAGCTTCTTCATAGACCAACCTATGCCAAATTCAGTCTCCATGTCATTGATAACTGGTTTTTGCAGGTGTAAGGGTATCTTTGAGAATGGAAAATTTAGATGGTCTTTGAACCATTGAAGGCATGCTTCCTTCAACCTATTCACAAAACCTTTTCCAGCATCTGTCATTCGGACTTCCCCTGAAACCACATTGTATTCTATCTTGGTATTATAGGTAGCAATGCAAGAATGAAAACTTAGCATGGTGGAAGAAGTCTGTGTCCCAGGAGTGGGTGGGAAAGTGAAAGCCTCTGCTCCATGTTCTACACTCCTAGAGTGTACTGTTACTGATTTCCTCCTGGATCTTCTGCTTGATCCAGGACTACTTGGGGAATCAATTGATTCCCTTTCACATGGTTGATTTGGTTGCAATGTTTGAGGGGCATCACTAGATCAGTTTTCTATGTATCTGGAAAGCATTGACCAACACACATCATCCAAATTGTTCACTACCTATGCCCCCAATATGGAAGCCAATTCCTCTTTATCTTTGTCAGTCACATGTCCCTATATATATATATAATATATTTCTTCTTTTAAATTTAAAAATAAAAAAGTAAAAAGTAAAAATTAAAGAAACGAGGGAAACATTTAAAAATCTATAAATTGACAATTAATTACCTCATTGTGGCCACAGTCTACTCCCTTTGTTCTCTTCCCTCTATCGCTTGACATTTTGAGGTGACCTAGGGAAAATTATTTTTTCCTAGTCTATGGAGGCAAACGAATTCCACAGTGTTAGGTATGAAATTTTTCGTCCAATTGTGGTATGAAAGTCTTACCTTGAATGACTCTCTTTTTGGATTTAAATTCCTATGAATCAATTGCTTGCGTACTGTATAGAATATAAATATATTTGAAAGGATATAAATATATGCAAAATGAAACAAATGTATTGTAAAAAAATAAATGCTTGCACACCTGTATAGAATGGTAATCTTTGGGGGATAAAAAGGGTGTAGAGTGTGGTTTTATTGAGAATTAACACAAATAGGTCCCATGCTTGAGTCGCATCTGTTGATTAGAAAGAAAATGAATATGTGTACAATCAATTCAAAACCACGAGCTCATTGTTCTATAAAAGAATAAATGAAAACTAGTAATAGCTAATTTAAGCCCAAAGGCCTCACAAATTTGAGGACATGATCTATTATTCAACTTTTGTATGAAAAGCCCTATCTCCTCGTATTGTCTCAACCAACCTCTGTTCCCACGAGACCTGGCTGCAGTGGGGCGAATGCAGTTTAACGACTTGTATTGAAAGAACTTGACTAATTTTTAATGGAAGGAAGGTCTGAGAAATTGAACCGAAAACCAAAAGCTTGGGATGGGAATGATAAGCGAACTAGGGCATTGGGGTTTCAAAAATGTGTCCACTACTCTCGGATGTAGAGGGAATAATGCAATGTCTACAATTTTACCCTCCTCCTTTGCAACCACATGAGACTTGAACAATTTGTGTGTAAACAAAACAATATTCACAACCCTTTCCTCACAATCCTCTCCATTTAATCCAAAAAAAAAAATTGTAACCTTAACTATGGTGTCGCAAACTAAATCGAATTTCTGATCTACTTGCTTGTATCCCTCCTTCACATCGTTTTTCCCCATTTTCCTCCTCTCTTCCCTCACTCAACTTTTTTCTCCTATCATCTCTTCCTTCTTCACACGGGAAGTTTTAAATTTTTGTTCTTGATTCAGTAGTCGGCATAGCAAAGTGCGCCTAATTTAGCTTCGTCTTCCAACCAAAAAAATGTTATTTAGTTTGGGATGCAAAAGGTGGCGCAAAGTGTGCCTAATTTAGTGCCACCTTCTAGCCAAAAAAAATGTAATGTAGATTTGGGATGCAAAAGGTCGCGCCAAGTGTGCCTAATTTAGTGCCTAGCAGTGCAAAATGATGTATTTTACTTGGAAGTTGATAAATAAATTGATCCTAAATTGACTTCATCTTCATATGTACCAAGGGAGCAATCATGGTTCCCTATTTTATCTATTCCTTATCCCATGTCAATTTTGTGGGTGCAAAACTAACAGAGGTTAGATTTGTGAACTCGAAAATGACCCCTATACAACTAGATGAGTCATCTTAAGTGTGAATTATATGTCAAATATATATCTAAAGTGAGGTTTTGTGTTGGATAGCATATTTGTTGAAGTGATATAATTGGTGTACTAAACATTATTTACTATGTTGTGTATTATAGGGGCGAGATGAGACCATGACAACATATCGTGTCATGTCAAATGAGGACACAACAGCTAAAGCAAGACATCAGGTACTCAAATTTTGACTTAACTTAGGAAAAAATGATATGATGGAATTTTGTGATACGTCCATCTTTTTTCACAGTATTAGTGGAATTTATAATGTATTATCCAATCTTGACTTAAATTAATTCATGTTGTTGATTATTTTAGATGGAGATTGGAGCAAATGTAGAGCCTGAGCGTTCAACTAGCAAAAGAGGACGTGGACATGGACGTGGACCTAAAACTGTTAAATCACCTAGAAAATAGTGGGTGTTTGAGGATATGACAATGGATCTTGCAGAAACAACAAATGATTGCACTAAACAAGAGGTTGATCAGGACTATAGTACATGGGATAATGCTTTGAGAAAATATATGAATAAAGTGAGGTTTTTTGTTGCATAGCATATTTTTTGAAATGATATGATTGGCATGTAGTAAACATTATTTACTATGTAGTGTATTATAGGGGCGAGACAAGGCCATGGCAATAGATTGTGGCATATCAAATGAGGTTGGAATGGATGAAGCAGGTCATCAGGTACTCAAATTTTTACTTAACTTAGGAAAAAAAAATCTGATGGGATTTTGTGATACGTCCACCTTTTTTCAGAGTATTATTGAAATTTATAATGTATTATCCAATTTGACATAAATTAATGCATGTTGTTGATTATTTTAGATAGAGATTGGAGAAAATGCAGACCCTAAGCGTTCAACTAGAAAAGAACAAGATATTTTCGTGGACGTGGACCTAAAACTATTAAATCATGTAAACAAAAGTGGGTGGAAGAGGATATGACAACGGATCTTCCAGAAACACCAGATGATTGCATTGAACAAGAGTTTTGTTAGGACTATAGTACATGGGATGAATACTTTGAGAAAATTATTGTTTGTGGATGTTCTATATGTCATGGAAAGAAACAATTCAAATGACAAATTGTACAAAGACATTACATATATGATGAGCTTCCAGTCGGTAGTATGCCTCCTATAATCAATTCAAATCCAATAGGAATTGTGGTAAGGAATTTTCCAATTTGATATATAAATAACATGTATACTTTGTTTAAACATTGTTTTATATTATTTAAATAACTAATTTTTTTCTCAATGGATACTTGCACGATAAAGTTCTTGGTTTAAAGTTTCTTGGATCACTGACATCCAACCTAGAGGACAATGATCATTTATCAGATGATAGATCTAACAAAAATATGTGTCAATATACTAGCTTAGAAGATGAGGAAATGATGAAAATAAGTCACAAAACAAGAACCAATTTAAAGATGCATAATTTGCTTAAAGATAGGGGGAAGGTGGACTACATACCCTATGAGAATGAATGTGATGGAGATGGTGACCTTCCCCTGAGTTTGAGATCAATTTTCAAAGAGACATTTGATCATCGACTATATTGCGCTTGGCCTAGTGATCAACAACTACCTAGAGTGTATGAGGTATTTCAATTTTGGGGATACAGCTACATGATATGACCCTCCAATATTCATGGAGTGGATCTAGGCCTCTTTATTGTCCAAAATGTACATGTGGGATCTAAACATAGAAACAATTTAGAACAAACCACTAGGAGATTAATTCCATATTATGGTCCATCATATTACAGTGGTGAATGGAGAAGGCTAGAAAAATATAAGCCTAGCTCATCTCAGCATATGAGCTAAATTGAAATATGTATGCACATCGTCTCCAATTAAAAAGTGGAAAAGAAATTAATAGAAGTCATCTTATGTATATAGATGGATGTGCATACACACACAAAAATATTACAGGATTTATAAATAGTAAATATAAGGGAAGGGACCCTAATGTAAGACCAAATTGTCAATTTTTTGAGGTTATAAATGATAAAGATGGACATATGGAAAGAGAGGTTCATAAATTGATAATGGTTGAGGCTATTAAGGACCTTACCATTGGGGGTGAGTTATTGATTGATCACCCCTTCTTAAAACACACTCCTGCGTGAAAGAAAAGGGAAGAACAAGGTCTCCCTAAGGATGTTGTTAAGGGCAGAAAACCAAAGAATAATAAATGAGTATGGACTGATTTTTTATAAACTATGTTGTAAAAATTGTGTTTTATTTAAATTATTGTATAAAAAAGGTAGTCTATAAAATAATGTTCCATTATTCAATTGATGTATATATGTACATACAATTTATATTTATATTTTTAAAACCATATTTGATTATATTTCTTTGAAATTAATACATTTATGATTTATCCAATTGTTGGAAAACATTAAATAATGCTTGTGTTTGTTGATAGGTAGAAGATTTTGATGAAAGACATACTAATACCCATGATCCAACTTGGTTATTAAGATTTGGATAGGATGATCCAAACCATCCTTTAAACAATACCAGGACGAAAAGAGCAAGTTTGAAGAGATTACTAACACCTGAGAAATTTGAAGATCTAATGAGATATGCATACACTGATGAGATGCCACCTAGCCTTAATGATGATGATCATGATAAGGAAAATGCAGTGCATGAAGAAGGATTGAATGAATTGCTTACAGGTTCTTTGGGGATGGAACAATGATGACAATAATGATCATATGACTGACAGTAATGATGATAGTAGGGGTAATTACCACCAACGTAATGTTGATGATAACAACCTGAAAGACTTCATTAAGCAAGTAGTGAAGACACCTGTGTTCAAATCGGGTGCAAGTAGAACCTCACAACTAGCATGCACATTAATATTATTAGAAATAAAGTCACTATTTGGTTGGTCAAACAAAGGATTCACTACCCTATTGAAGTGATTTGAAATTTGTTTCTTACTTTTCATTGTCAATTGGTGTACACAATTCGTAAACATTCATCGACTTTGTTTATATTTCTTTAAGGGGATTTTAAAACCATATATTGTATATAAATAGTCCTAGTATAGATTGACATATCAAACATGTTCATCATAAGTCAATCATTCAATTGATTTCATCTCTGGCAATCTTATAGGGCACTAAAAACTAAAATATTCCCCGAAGATAATGTGTTTCCATCAACTTGCAGAGAGGCGTGTCTATTGTTGGTTGAGTTGGGGATTGAATATAAGAAAATTCATTCATGTAAAAATGACTACATTTTATACAGAGATGAATATTAGAACAAGGTAGAATTCCCTGTATGCAAAGAGAAGAGATATCATATAGATGTACAAGGTCCTATAGTTCCAAAGAAGGTTTTATGTCACATGCCAATTATACCTAGACTTCAATGAATGTTTCATTGCAAGTCACTTGCACAATTGATGGACTGGCATGCAAAGAACAGGAGTAAAGATGGATTCATATGAATTTCGGCCAACTCCAAAAAAATGAAACACATAGAGGAAAAATGGCCAAGAAAATTCAAAGATGAACCCCGTAGTATCAGGTTTGGTCTTGCAATTGATGGAGTGTGCCCATTCTCTTTCCTGAGCTCAAATTATATTGTTAATCAAGTTGGATTGATAGTATAAAATATTCCCCCATCGATGAGTGTTAGAAAGGAACACCTTATGTTTCCTCTCATTGCTCCAGGAAATCATCAAGTTAAAAACATGGATGTTTATCTTGCGCATTTATTGATGAGATGCAACTGTTATGGAAAGGCATAAGAATGTATGACATAACACTTTCTCCATCAAATAGGTCCTTCATGTTGTATGGTGTGCTATGTTGGACTACTCATGATTTCCCAAGACTCGATGTGTGTTCTAGTAAGATAAAATATTTACGTATTTACACTCATAATTTATTCTCATCCCAACTTTCATACTTAGTTTTATACTATTTTTTTTATATTATTAACATTGCTTGTTGATTTGCAGGGCTTCAAACAAAGGGGGTATTTGCATGTCCAAGATGTGTAAAAAAATTTCAAGGGTGGTATTCTAAAGATCTACATAAATTTATTTACGCAAACAACAAGGTTTTTCTACCACTAGATCATAGGTTTAGAAATTGCCAGAAGAATCAATTTGATGGAAAAGTTGAAAATAGAGGCCCTCCCATGATTATGGGTCTAGGTGATTGGCTTAAGAAGTTTCAAGATGTTGAATTGAAAGCTTGGGAGAATTTTTTTGATCAGGGTGACTCAATTGAAGAACCAAAACAAGTTGTAGTTCATATGCCAGAAGGAATGAAAAGGAAATCCATATTTTATGAGCTCCCTTACTAGAAGGATCTATTAATATCTCACCTATTAGATCCTATGCACATCTTCAAATATGTCCCAAATTCTATATTTTGACATATATCTGTAGAAGAGAAGGACATCTTGTCTTCGAGGAGAGATATTGCTCTTTCACGTACCAAATTTGATAGAAAACGTTTGTGGCCAAGCAGGGAAAATGAAATATATGCAAAAGCTCCATGGATTTTTTTTAAAAAGAGCTAGATCAACTAAAAAATTACATCTATTCAATAAGGACACCTACTAGCTATGGATCATCATTGGCTAAAGATTTTACAGTTGATGGACATAGATCACAGGATTTAAAACAAATGATTTTCATAATTTAATGAAGGTATTATATATCATCATTTAACATTTACTGGTAACATTGATTAAGTACTAAATATATTTTGATATTTTGTTGTGTGAGAAAAAATTACTAATGACCTTTTCATAAATGTGTTTGATAGCATATCATGCCATTCGCAATTAGGGGGGATTCATGTCTTACAGTTGACTTAAGGAATGGTATAAGTCGATTGTCATCATTTACAAGGTATGTGGTTATATGAAATGTTCATGTGTGAGAGACATAGAGATATTATATTGCATTTTAATTTATAACTAAAGGTTCATACTAATTTACTATTCTTATATTAGGTGGGTGACCTCCAAGGAGATCCACGAATCTGAAGTGCCAAAGTGGAAGAAGGAAATTGTAGAAATTGTATGTGTATTTGAGAAGGAGCTCCCTGCAAGTTTCATGGACCTACAAGTCCATTTACTTATACACCTAGTCGATGACATTGAATTGGCGGGTGTCGTATCAATGAGGTGGATTTTTTTCTTTGAGAGGTATATGAAAACTCTTAAAAGATATGTCCAACAAAAGGCACATCTAGAGGGTTGCATGGCTGAAGGGTACGTATTGAATGAAGCATTTTTCTTCTTGTGTGAATTCCTTGGTAAGGATTTTGAAGAAAGGCCATGTGTCTAGGATGAAGAATGAGCATCATATATTATTGATGGAGAAAAACCACAATCTAATGGTGTTGAAGTATAAATTAGTAAGTAAATTCACGATCAATGTGGTTGTTTTTCTTGCAATCATTAATTTACTCTGTAATTTATTTTCCAAATTAACAGCATGAGATTTGGAGTTTGAAATAAACATGTTGACATGTAATATGTGTAGACAAAATTTCTATACTTGACAAGTTCATTTTGTACCACATGGACTTTATGAACAAATGGATTGATTTGTATGATAGAAAGAGAGAAGTTTTAGAAGCAAGGAGACAGTTTAAGAGATCAAACCCAAAGAATACTCCACTTCCCACTGATCTACTTGGGGAATGGGGAAAACATTGCACACTAGAATGGGTTACTAAAAAAATTCAAAATCAAATAGAAGATGTAGGTATAGATTCAGACATAACAGAAGATGAAATCAACATGTCTAGAGGATGTGAAAGAAAGGTACAGTTGGAATTTTACAAAATGTTGTTTCCTTATAGTTTTGAAACAATTAACTATTTTAATAATCGACATTATATTTTTTTTCACTAAAATAAATGGTCTTTCACAGGCAAGGAAATATCCAACAATGTGGGCATATGGTCAACATTATCGTGTAGAAAGTGTAGATGTGAAGAGACAATCCTTCGATTGTGGCATCATGGTTGAATTCAAGAAATCCAGTCGATCAAGCTCAAAAGATAAGAATATAATTGAAAGGAATCTACAATACATTGGGAAAATAAAAGAAATTATTGAGTTGGATTATCGTTGTTTTAAATGTTGTATTTTTAAGTGTAGATGGTATGAAGCATTTGAGATGACACGAAGACATGATACCCATAGTGGATTGTTTTCTATAGATTCCTCATGCTTCCTACCGGAGGATAAGGAGCCTTATGTTCTACCAATTCATTGTGAGCAGGTATTTCTTTAACTCAAACAAGAAGCGGTAGTGATCATTAAACTATTAATTCATATTTTATTGTGAATATATACATGTTTTTATTAATCAATAAAAATTTTATAACATACATCTAATATATATATTTCGTTCATGTTCAGGTATTTTTCTATGAAGACATTTGGACCCGAAATGGATTTTTTTCACACATTATGATCCAAGATTAAGGAATGTATATGACAAAACATTAGTGGATACTGAGCAAAACAATGATGGTGAACAAAATGAGAGAGAGGGATTAGTGAACATTGAAGAAATTGACATCCATGATGATGTTGAAGATGGTTATGTTTAGGCACAAGAAGGCAACAATCTAGAGTTAGATGATGTTATGGAAGACAACAATATGGATGGTATAGAAATTGATGATCCAAATACATCTGCTAGCAATATAGATGGTATACAATCAAATTTCAATGATGATGAAAATGTTGCAGGTCAAGATGAGGATGATGATAATATTAAATACTTGAAAGAACATATGAACATTGACAATGATACATTGGATGACATTGTAGCAGACAATAATGTTAATGACCAAGCCTTCTAAATTTTTAGAATTATTTGCAATCCATGTTTAAAAAGGATGTTTCTTATGGCCCAAACTTTGAAAGGATTCAATAATATTATTTTTGTTGATACAAATTACCTATTGCAATATCCTTAAATTGTTCAATCTTTGGTATGAATTGTTGGCAGAAAAAATTATGTTTATTTGGATGCTTCTTCCATTAATTTTGTATCAACATATGTTCATGAAGACACAAAAGCTAACAAAATATTAATGCATGTAACTCACAATTATTTAAATAAGCAACTTTGTTAACTTTATTATTTTTAAATAGTTTCCATTTTTATGTTGAACATAATTTTGAATATGTAATTGAAAACATCCATTGTAAATGCTTTACTAAATCAGCATATTCATTCACATAAGCACAGTATTGAGGCTCAATAATTGATATTTATTCAAATATAAGAAGAAATAAGTGTGGAAAACATAAGAAAAAATATATAATGATAACACAGTCATGGAGAATCTTTGATAATAATATGTTCTTGTGAATGCTAAAAAACTGAAAGAGCTAAATGATTAAATCTATAAACCCAAATCAACCTTTCAACATGACATCAATGAAGTTTCTCTAAAATGAAAACATATGCAATAACAAAACTAAACTATGAAAAAACCATATGCATTCACAAGAAATTCTATAGTGCCCCTCTATGACTAGATCCTCTTTGGTATTCGATAAATTTTGTTCTAGTGGTTTGAATTTAATGTTGTTGGGGGTATTGAAAATTGGTTGTGAAGTTGTCACACTTAGGGATGAATTAAATAATTTGATTTTAGAGTGATATTGTATTTATTTTTGTATTATTAATATTGAGGTGAAATTAATATTTAATGGGTGGAGTAATTTGCAATTTAATTAAATTTGAGTGTGAAATAATTTAAAATTTTAAAAAATAATAATATAATATAAATTTAGTAATAAATAATTAGATTTAAAATTGTTTAGATAAAAGTTTTGTTTTAAATTGCATTTAATATTTGTCAATTTATCTTTTAGGAGGGGGGATAATTGTTAATTATGAAAATAAAGGAGATTTTTCATATGAATTTAGAAGATAAGTTTGAAATTGTTGTAAAACAAAACAAAAAAAAAAGAAAAAGAAAATAAAAAGAAAGCCATGCAAGGCTTCAAATAGAATTTTAATGGGAAACTTGTCAAATTCGAGAAATAATTATTTGAATAAAGTAAATTAAAAGAGATAAGATTTCTATATGGATTGTAAAAGCACTTAGAAAAGATAGAAATATGTTGTATATAGAACATGCATAACTGCAAACTAAAAGGAGAGAAGGAAACTTGTTGTTTTCGGGAAGTTTTCTGATTGATTTTAATTGACTTTTTGTTTTGGGAAAAACGAGGAAACCCGGCTAAAGATTTCAGCCAGGTAAGAAAGAGGGGTCGATTGGGGATCAAAAGAAAAATCGCCGCGATGGCTCGGGTTGGAAGGAAGGAAAGAAAAGAGTATAGTTGGTATTGGGAAGATTGTGATGAAGCTGGAAAGAGGAGATGGTCATTGCGAAACAGAGGCCCTATTTGGTTCTCTCCGTTCTGGACGAAGGGTTTCAGGCAAGAATTCTAATTTCATTCTAGTTATGATGAAATTGTGTTTCCTCACCATCCTTAACTTCATCTAGCCACACTGATGGGTGTCTTTTAGTTTCGGTTATGATTCTTCACCATTTTTTAATATAAATTTGTGAGAAAGTGTGCAAATTATATGTTACGGACATTGTTTAGTAGAAAGAAATGGCGATTCTATCTGTGTTTTATTTTATGCTTTCTCTTTGCTTTAAACTATATTCGAATCCTAAATTTTAATGAGTTGCCTGAGTGTCTTAGTGTTCTCTTGATTCGAATCTAAACCTTTAAATGGAGGTTGGGCGCGAGTTCCTGCCACAATAGCCTCCCTCTTTCTCTCAGAGCTCAGATCTGCCATAGGAACCATAGGTTTTGATCAACCCTGTATGTGATGAAATAAAGGTTATTGACGTGTGGATATGCACAGGCCTCAGCCGCTAAACATGTATAACTGTGTGCGTCTAGATCATAAACAAAGCTTGCAATATTAGTACGTGACTTTTGAGTGTGTCGTTGATTCAATTATTATGAGAACTTCACTGCACAATCCACTTTGTGCATAATCTTCATGCTTGGAAATTCGATTCTGCACCTAGCATTTCTTCTCCTATAGTTATTTCTCACTGATGATGGAGTCTTTATATTTTACGTCTGCGATAGTTCTATCCTTCAACCTTTAATTATCACTAGTTATCTGATGTAATGCGCATTAGGACAGTGCGTGTTGTTGTTTGTTTGGATTGTTCCATTTAGTATTACCAATAATCTCTCGATCCATTGTCAACCTGTCTCAGCTGTAGCACTTGAATATAATAGGAAGTTTATAGATTTAAATAACCTACTTGATTCTACTGACAATCTGTCACAGTTCCAGCACTTGAAAATAAATCTTGTCAATGTACTAACATAATAGAGAGATTACCGTGATCATTGTGAAGTTTAATCTCCAAACTCCAAATTTGAGCGCGTCTCTGGAAACTCGCCTTCAAACAGAAGTGCATCAAGTTCAAAATAAAAGAAAAGAAAAGTTGCACATTATTTCTTCTGCTCTTAAGTCGTGCATTTGCACCTCACCTTCCTCCTTCCCTTCAATCTTGTGGATAATGGTTGGGATATGATAATAATGCAAGTAGATGGCGTTATTTCCAAATTTCAGCATTCACTTTCTAATATACTTGGCAACCTGTCTCAGTTACAGTAAATTAGAGTTGGGGCATTGTACAGAATTAAATAGCCTCCCTGAAACCCTTGGAAACCTGTCACAGCTACAAATTTTAGAATTACAAAAATGTAGTAAATTAAATAGCTTCTCTGATTTCATTGGCAGCCTGTCATAGTTGCGCACTTGAACATAACAGGAATTGTTTAAAAGTTATGTAATCTCTTTGGTTTCATTATCAACCAGTTTCTGCTATGGCACTCATACATATTAGGAAGTTTAAAGACTTAAATAATCTTCGCAAGAACACTGTCCCTTCCCTGCTTAAAATGGTGATGAATTTTGGTGAAGATTTTAAAAACGGTGGTAAAGATTCACATCTCTTAGAACTATTTATCTTGCAGCATTATTCGAGGTACAGCTAGGTGTAATGTTACTGTCAGAGCATACTCAAAGGTTCTTAACAACTCGAATAGTTTTGGGGTAGCTTTAGCAAAGTAATTTGCAATTCCCTACTTCTCACTATGGTGGCAGATAAATAATTCTTTATCTCCATCTTCCACAACATTAAGTAAATGCCTTGAAATTAGATAATACCCTGTTGTCTTCACCTGTCAAACTGATTTCTCCAACTTTGCATATGTTTCCTATGGATGTGAATGTGTTATGTCTCATACACAGAAAACGTGCACCATTTCATGGCCTTCAATCCAACTACATTCAGTCAACTAGAAGAAATCATTCATCACTGATTTTATTCAGATTTCTTTGTGCCACTATTCTTTACATAGATTTAGGTAACTTTGCCTTCAATGGTCAAGAGCAGGGTCTTTCCATGAAGGAGACATTCCCCTCTTATTCTCTGTACCGAGCCCTCAGGGACTGAAACATCCAACTCGATGTTTTCCTTTTTGCTTGTGAGGTCTTACCCTTTTAATATCTGATTTTATACTATTAAAATTGCAATTTAATCTACTATATATGTATGTATATATTGATTATATTGGTAAGTTAATTGGGATTCGGTTATTTGGAATACTTTCGTAGTACAATTTATAAGAACGTGTTGATAATTGAAGAGGGGATTATTAAGGCAATGTTTCATTCATTTACAATTAAAAGAATTATTTATATGATTGAATTAGATACTTTTAATGATATTTTGTAGTAGTTATATATGTAGTTTGTAAGAAATAGATTTGGATTATAACTATTTGGTTATTTAAATAAAATTAGACAATTTATTGAATAGTTAAGGAATTGTTTGAAATATGGATTAGATGGAAGTTAAATGAATATAAAATGTGAGGAGTTATGGGGAAGTTAAATTAAACTTGTAATGAGATAAATATAGAATTCGTTTTTACAATTTTTTATGTGATTCCTCAACAAGTGAAAAGAAAAAAAAAATGTGAAGGAAGCTTAAAATGTTAGTTGATGTTTGGATTAGTAAATGTTAATTGTTAATTGTGATATATAGCCCCTTACTTAAAGTAAGTTAATAAGAAATTGATAGATTACTTAACTTTAAACACTTTAAGTTATTGGAGATGACTTAGTAGTTTATATGTGGAAGGAATGCCTTACTATTTTTTTTTATAATGGGAGGTTGCTTCGAAAAGTGAAATTCATGGATGTTGTAGTTGCTTGTTCATATTGGTTATTATATGATTTGATGTTTTATCTTGTCGTGACTTTTCCTTGAGTTGATTTTGGTTGGGATCCTTTTGAATATCTTGAAGTCTTGGATGTTTTGATGAGTATGACCTTCTTAGTTTATTTTGATTTGACGAGCTTTTATTGGGTTGGTGTTGAAGTTGGCTTGAAGTCCTGTATCATTGACAAACTCTTGTTGCTTCATTTTACCCTCGTTGTGGATTTTCGTTCTTTTGGCTTCCAGAGGCTTGAGTTTATTGTCAGTTGATGTTCTCTCTTTATGTGCCCTTGATGTGGCAAGTGTTTGGATATCATGATTTTAAAAGGGTTGTACATGAAAGTGTTGAGACTTTGATTATGTGTTTATAGTGAGATGGGTAATGCCTCGCGTGGTTTGGTCTTGAGATTATTTGCTTTATCTGTTACGGTACAACCCTTGCTTGGTTTTGATTTATGTTAAGGGTCGTAGGGAGAGTGGCTCTTCGTGGGCGCCGGCACCTCGGGTAAGAGGAAGTGCTCAGGGGAACCCACGTAAGAGTAGTTAAACAAGTGATAACCTAAAAATAGAATTTAGGGGATGGGTAGTAAAACACACAAGATAATAAATATTGGATACCTCATCTATGCATTAGGGCTATCATAGACTAATGATAGACTGAGAAGGTCGTGGTCGGCAAAGTCATAATCTCATCTTCATGAGAGGTTATCGGCTCCGCATGAGCTACCCTATGGTGTCGGTGCCTCAAGTAGGAGGAAGGGACAAGAGATCCATAGATGGGTGTCGACGCCTCAAGTTGGAGGAAGGGCCAGGAGATCCCATGAGAGCTATGCGATGACATTCTCCACTAGACACTCGTATGCCTTGTTCTTTGTTGCGTCTGGAAATGTCTTTTGGATGTTGTATCAATTCTTTTGGTTTTGTACTCTTATGGTTAACTCAGATTTTTGTGAAATTGATTTATGAATGTTCTTTGGTGAATTGTGTAATTGTTATTGCTTGATTAATGTGATGAGGTTTATGACTTTAAGTTATTATGTTGACTCATGGATGTTGTTGATTATGTCATTGTAATCCTTGAGTTTTATGATATTTTTGTATGACATTGAGTCTTGTGGTTCCCTGTTTGGATGTTCTTGGTTGAGGTTTCTTTCTTGTCAGCTCCTTAGCATGGGGGGTGGGTCTTCGGACCCACATGGTCAGGTGGAACATGCTAAGCACCCCATTGGGTCCCTAGTCAAGGATCGAGCAGCACGGATTGGTGCTGTAGCGGCGACTCCAGAGATGTATTTGTCTTGGAGCCAGTTATGATACTTTACATTTAACTGTCCATTTGTATCATGTTATCTTGTTGTATGGATCCTGTACATGTTTGAAACACTTTTGTATCATTGTACCTCTTGAACATTGTATTGTAATGTAACGTTAAACCTTGTGTGGATACGGTTCCATATCAGATGTTATTCAAAGTGTTGTATTTATTTAATTGAATGGTTCTTATTGATGGTTTTATATGTATGATTTGTCATGGATTAAATTTGGTTTTCATTCCTTATCATTGATGTATGGAACTAAGTTTCGTAATGTATCCTCATGTACCCCAACGGACATAAATGATATTGGGTTTGTTAAATTAATTTTCATGTCATAACTTTTTGTGCATCTCATGCATGTTAGTTTTACTTTTTTTTTAAAATTAAAAAGATTTGTTGCTTTTGTTGTCCTTTGGGGTTCGCACGACGGGGCTTTACAAATTCAATTGTTATCCTCTTCCACAATATCTTGCATTTTCTCTCAGATTTTACAAGGAAAATCTCACAAGAAGCTCTGCAAAATTGGATGAGATCAGAATAAGATTGCAATTTGTGTCTCTCAAAAATTGAGATCAGAATAACTTGAAGAAACCACTTTGGAGACAGCACAGTAATAGATAAGCATGAAATTTAACACAATAATTGAACACCAAAATAGATTACCAATTATGAGCAATCTTCTTCATTATGTTGTTTCAAATATATATACATTTATAGCAGAAGTCTTTGATATGATATGGATGGGTGGAATGTGCAATCTATCTTCTTACTAATTCCTACTATAAAAGAAATGAAAATGGAATATGATATGATGATCCTCTCAAACTTGGCCTTGGTTTCCTATTTATATAGGAAGCAACAAGCTTTAGGCCTTTTACAAAAATAGACGACCCTTCAAAATTACTTCTTTTACAAACAACTAATCAATTTGCATAATTGAAGAAATAACAAGGCTTAAGACACTTTAGACGTATGTTTCCTTTAATCAATGTAGAAAGCTCGTGATCATCAATTTGGAAAAGCTTTCCTCTCCATGATAGACGTCCAGATGCCCTTGCCCTAGTGACCTACTCATCTGAAGCCAAATACTTCTCTTCCCATTGATACACTGTAAAATTTGATGGCCACTAATATTCCTGGATCTTTGGTATGTTTCAAGATGTGTTTTCCATTAACTATCTAGTAGTGCCTTTGTGTCATTGAATTTTTTTAAATATCCAACATCAAGAGCAATCAATCCATCCATGATCAAATTGAGCCTATGAAGACCAGTGTCACTATCCCCCTAAACATGGGTTAAACACTTATCAATAACCTGATCAAATTCCTTCTTCCATTCATCCAAGTCTGTTACTTGACCATCATCTTTCACAATTTTTGGTGTATACCATTGTTTTAAGGTATGGAATGAATCCATTTGTGCCACAATCCTCTTATCCTCCCCTTGTATTTACTGAAATTCATCAACAATCATTTTTTTGTTTGCTCAGTGGGTTTTAATGTTATAGGGGCATTAGGACTCCTTTGTAGAACTCTGCATAACTTATATAGAGTGTGGTGAATAGGATGCCACCTTTGAAATAGGGGGTCCAATACAAGCATATGTGCTTTTATTTTATCAATTGCTTGCTGAAGTGATTTATAACTGTCATGCACACTATCTAGTTTATCAATAACCAACTTTATTCTATACTTAAGAATATTTTCCATAACTTCAAAAACTTTCCTTTTTACTTCATCCTGAGCTTCCTTCATTTTATCCACTTCTTTCTAAAGAGTCTTTGCTTGCTCGGCTAAAATGCTTTGTACAATATTTAATGGAGCACTAGGAGGCTTATATTGTTGGATTTTGTGGTTTTTTTGTTGATATGTGGTTGTCATTGATGTCAACACTATCAGTATTAGTGCATTTGAAGTTGTATATGTCAAGGATATTGAGAAAATTGTAATGGAATTAGTTGCAGGTTGTCAATGGTGAAGTGAAGTTCTATCTATCAGTGAGTTTCGTACGTTGATGATCAAAGGTTGTGGACTAAAGGGTTTCTTGTTGAGTATGTCTAGTTTATACACATTGATTTTTAGATATCTGCATGAAGATTTGGTCGAGTTATGAAGATATTCATTCTGACATTTTTTATGTTTCTTCAGTTGGTATTCCTAATTGAAGATCATGCGATTTCAATTAGTTCAATTGTTGTGGATGCTTCTCTAGTGATTCATGATGTTTGTGGATGTTTCTAGTTCATGCTCATCCTTGTTGCACATCCGCATTGATCATTGTGCTCATGATCTGAGATTTTCTCTAGTGTGTTCATGTTTTTCTTGTTCTTGGCCGACATGGTCTTTGTAGGGTGTTGTGGACCTTCAAGGAGAAATTAATTGAAGTGTTTTCATGTTGGAGATGTCATTTTGGGTCATCACTAAGTTGTGGCCGACCTTGGTTGATTCGCATTGTAAATTCTTTATTGATTTGGGTTGACTACTTGTATTCATTTTATTATTTCCTTGTGGCCGACTTATAGCGATTTAATTTCTTGTTGTAGATATATAAGAGCAATTGTTTATTTGAATTGTGAGGTGTGGATGCAAAGTGTATGAGTCATGTGTGTGAATAATGTTTAGATCATTCGAAGGTAGAGTAGATTTGAAGAAGAGTGAAGAAGAGTGAAGAATTATTCATGTGCTTGTTAGAGTAATAAGTTATTTCACTTAATTAATCTAATCATATTGGTTAATTAATTAAGTCACTTATCACTTTAGTTTTACTTAAGCTAAATTTAAGCACATTAATAATTAATTATTTATTAATTATTAAGTGTGCACACTAGGGTTTCCTTTTAGGGTTATGCATACATTGCTTTTATAAAGAAATTCATCTCTTATAATTTCTTAATTTCTAAATATTATTCATTTGCACATCTTCATGCAAATTTCTCTACTTTTTCTATTTTTCTCTTGTGGAAGGCATTTTCTAGTTTGCATTTCTGATCTTGGTTTCTAACATGGTATCAGAGCCTTGATTTGCAGCCCCTTCTCAGTTTTTGGAGCAATTCATTGTAGAGCACATTTGGGGTTCCTTGAGGGTTTCATGCCTTGAGATTATTTATGAAGCATTTTGGATCAGATTGGGCATCTCCATTGGATTTAGAGAACTAGAAAAAGTCAGGATTGGGTTTTGTTTCATTGATTTTCATCATCATTTGTCAGATCTACGAGGATTTGAAGTTTATGAGGGTTTCCAAATCCAGAATGTACCTAAAATTTTGGGGCATTTTCAGCCAAAATGGACCTCACCATTGTGTTTAGAGTGCCCAAAAACCCCAAAATCGACTGTCAAATCTTGAAATCAAACACAGTGACTCCAGAAGGTTTTTTTTTTAATTTATGGGTCGTACGGCCTGGTACGACATGCAATCCAAAAAAAATTAAAAATCAGAGTTAATGGGCACCATCATCAGTTAACCACTAGCAGTTGACCACTAGTGGTTAATGCTAGTAGTTAATGCTAGCAGCTAGTGTAACTGCCAGTATTTTCCCCCAAACCTTTTTGGAGCAGTTTTGGTATTTTGGCCATAACATCTACATCCGAACTTGGATTTTTGAAAACAAAATATTGTCGGAAAGCTGGTTCCAAGCCCAATCCAGTTGGTGTAGTTTTTTTTCTAGTTTTTCTATTATATTGTAGTTTTTCCAATAAAAGTCAAATCATCATTTTTGTGATTCTGGAGGCATATCTTTTGCATACAATCTTCATTTTTTGAAAACAAATAGGCATTGGAAAGCTGGTTCAATGCTCTACACATATCTAGGTAATTTTTAATCATGGAGGAATATGTGAACATTGGTTTGTGCATGTACTCTTTCTTGTTTTCATGCACTAGGTTTGCATTTTCTCTTTAATTTATGCATGTTTTGCATGTTCTCCTTTTACAATCATGGGGTATTGTAATAAATGAACTTATAGAAAGTTCCATCTAGGGGGATTCTTCCATAATAATTTGATTAGAGTGTAGTTTAATTGCATGCACTTTGATCTCATCTTCATATTGATGACAACTTGCATGAGTTGTATCTAGATTCTATAGTTTCTTTTGGTCTCATCTTGCTCATAGCTTGAGACATTTTGGTTCACATCGATTCACATATTAGATTGAGAGCCTATGGTTAATGATCCTAAATCATATCAGATTCACATCGGGTCACATCTCAATTTGAGGTCCATTCATTTTATGGTTAATGTTCCAAAATCTTCACGGTACTTGCTCCTATGGATCAGTTTTAGTCACAGTTTGGCATTGGCATCGAGATACACATAACTTACATATTCTTTCATCAAATCATTCCCTCTTATGGGGGGCATCATTTATTCATCTACTATTGCTTCATAGATTCTAGGGTTGTTCTAGTTTGTGAGATTTCCAGTGTTCCTTGGCATCAGGTTTGTTGTTGCATTATCATGATTCTACCTGAGTCCTTCAGTGACTCTCATATGGTTTCTTGTAAACAAAGGTATCTTTCCTTGCTTGCCAGATTTAGGATTCTAGTGTTACTTCACCAGTGTTCTTCCAGTGCTTCTTTGTAGCAAGTCACCTCATTGAGGGGGGGGGGGGGGGTTTGTCCCAATGGGTTTTCTCCTTTTTCACCATTCATTGCATTTTTACATGGGTAACTGATCAGGCCTTATTGTTGGGACCCATCTTTGCTTTCATGCATCTTTTCTTTAGTGTTTTAGCTACTTCCTAAGTTCATCTTAAGGGGTTTTGTTAGAGTAATAAATTATTTTACTTAATTAATCTAATCATATTTGTTAATTAATTAAGTCACTTATCACTTTAGTTTTACTTAAGATAAACTTAAGCACATTAATAATTATTTATTTATTAATTATTAAGTGTGCACACTAGGGTTTCCTTTTAGGGTTATGCATACATTTCTTTTATAAAGAAATTCATCTAGATTATAATTTCTTAATTCTTGAATATTATTCATTTGCACATCTTCATGTAAATTGCTCTGCTTTTTCTATTTTTCTCTTATGGAAGGCATTTACTGGTTTGTATTTCTGATCATGGTTTCTAACAGTGCTTAACTAGAACTGTAATCAGGCATTAGCAGATGTTATTTTCTCAGTTCAAAATATGGATGGTTTTAATTTTAATCTTTTTGTAAGACAGTGCACGTATTCCTTTGTAATTGAGCAGTGAGCTGTAGGCAGTGTGCCTGAATGCATGTGCATTCCCCATTTATTCTTCTTATACTTTTAATAGGGTATAATCTTGTGGACTGAACTTCGCCGTGGTTAGATCTTGGTGTTATGTGTGTTTTTGATGTGTTGTTGTTTCATGCTTTCATTGATATTGATCAAATTTGAGAATAAGGATTAATAATTTTAATAAGTTTGAAATTCGGTGACAAGTGATTCACCCCCCCTCTTAGTTGTCTTCCCTTGTGTTGCCAACAATTGGTATCAGAGCTTGTGGTTCCTTGGAATAATTTTAATAGCTTGAGGTGATCTAGGATGGTAACATACAAGAAGGATAGTTTGAGATTTGATGGAACAAATTATTCCTTATGGAAGACTCGAATGGAGTGACATCTAAGATGCATTGGTGAGCCCTACTAGAGAATTACATGTAATAGGTGTGTTATACCTATGAATAGTACTTATGTTGAGTATAATATCAGGGCTAAGGAAGCATTGTTGAGCGCTTTGAATGATATTGAGATGACTAATGTTATGGATCTGAAGATTGCTTATGAGATCTTGAAAAAGTTAGAAACTTTGTATGAAGGTGATGCTAATGTGAATATTGCAGCTAAGTTGCAGACTTTGAAAGGGAAATATGAAATGTTTGGAAATGGGTGATGATGAAAATGTTACTACTTTCATGCAAAGATTGAATGAACTTGTATGTGGAATTAGATGTGTCGATGGACAGTTGGATGAATCAGAGATTATTGCTAAAGTGCTTAGATCCTTGCTTGTTGCTTACAAAGTCAAAGCTACAGGTATTGAAGAGCTCAGAACTATGATTAATGTTACTCGAGATATGTTGATTGGTAAGCTTATTTCTTTTGAGTTGAGTGAATTTGGTGATGCACTTCCTAAGGTTGAATCTACATTCAAGGCTACTACATCTAGAAGAGATAAACAAAGATATGATTTGGGAGAGAGTTCCTCTAGAAAGACATTCAAAAATGAAGAAGAATTGAGACATCTTGAAGAAGAAGAAAGAAAATTGAATGAGCTTGAAGCATTGATTGTAAAGAGAAAATCTAGAGGTGAAGGTTAGTATAAAGGGAAGTTTCCTATTAAATGTTTTTCTTGCAATAAGATATGTCATTTTGCATCAAGGTGTCAGGAAAGAGTTTCTAAATCAAGACATAACAAGCCTAAATTTCAAAAGAAGTGTTACTATGCTACTAATGAAGGAGTGACAAATGATGAATCTAATAAAGGTGAAGATGATTGGGTATTTATATTGCTATCAAGGAAAATGATCCCATGTCTATTGAATTTGTTGGTTGTACAAATGTGGAGAAATCCCTTGTTGCTTGAGTTGAAGAGAAAGATGAATGGGTAATTGATAGTGGATGTTCACATTACATGACATGAGATAAAAGTAAGTTTGTGAGCTTGGAAAAATATGATGCTGGTGTTGTGAGATTTGGTGATAATACATCTGGTATGATCCATGGAGGAGGTTGCATTTCTCTTGATGGTAAGAACAATACTGATTATGTCCTATATGTGGAAGGTCTAAATAATAATATTTTAAGTGTTTGTTAGATGGTTGATAAGGGTTACAATCTCTAGTTCATGGATGGAAAATGTAGAATATTGGGTTAATCTAGAAATGTGATTGCATTAGGTACAAAAACAAGAGGTAATATCTTTCATCTAAATGCTGCTAGTAAAATTTGTTTGATTGCTCAAGCTGATGATAGTTGGTTGTGGCATAGGATAATGTGTCATGTTAAATTTGATAACATTGTCAAGGTAAGTTCTACTAAGGTTGTGAGAGATCTACCTATGTTGGTAAAACCTACTAATGCCATATGGAAAGAATGCCAATTGGGAAAGCAAACTAAAATTTCATTTCGGAGTAAACAACATAATTCAAATGGATTGTTGGAGCTTGTGCATACTAACTTGTGTGGTCCCTCTAGAATCAGAAGTTTACAAGGTTACAGGTATTTCATGTTGCTTATTGATGATTATTCAAGAATGATGTGGGCTAATTTTTTAAGGGATGAATCTAAAGCTCTAGAAAAGTTCAAGATCTTTAAGGCTATGGTCGAGACAGAGACTGGTTTGAAAATTAAATTTTTGAGATTGGATAGAGGTGGTGAATTCACATCCATTGAGTTTAATTATTTTTGTGAAATGCATGGAATAAAGAGACAATTATCTGCACCGCAGACCCCTCAGCAAAATGGACTTGTAGAAAGGAAGAACAAGATAGTTCAAGATGTTGCTAGAACTATGATGCTGGAAGGAAATGTCCCTTATATCTACTAGAGAGAAGCTATGAGTACTATTGTTTACATTCTTAACTGGGTACAAATCAAAGGTGATACTGGTAAGACCCATTTTGAGCTATGGGCTGGTCATAAGCCTACTGTTAGATATTTCAAAATCTTTGGGAGTAGATGTTATATCATAAGAGATGAAGATATAGGAAAGTTTGATGCTAGGAGTGATGAAGGAATCTTTTTGGGTTATTCTACTAAAAGCAGGGCCTACCGGTGTTACAATAAGAGATTGAAGAAAATGGTTGAGAGTGCAAATGTTAAGGCTGATGAAGGCATTGCTACACTATCCAAAACCTATGGATATGATTATGATGATCAAAATGATAGTACAAACAAAGGTCAAGCTTCAAATCAAGTGCAAATCAATCTAGTAAATCAAGAAGATTAAGAGGAAGAAGAAATTGGTGAAAGAATAGAAGAGAGATAAGAAGAGCCTAAAATTCAAGAACGTGATAAGACTCAAAGGTATGTGAGATTGAATTATTTAGAAGATCAAATTATTGGTGATAAGAACAAAGGTGTCTAGACTAAGAGAAGAATTGTAGAAGAATATTGTTTAATTTCAAAGACAGATCCTACTAATGTGACTAAAGCATGTAAAGATGAACATTGGGTTGAAGCAATGAAAGAAGAGCTACAACAAATTGAGAAGAATGATACATAGATTCTTGTTCCTAGACCTAAGGATAAAAATGTAATTGGAACTAAATGGGTCTTTAGAAACAAATTGAATGAAGGTGAAGTGGTTAGAAATAAAGCAAGACTGGTTTGTAAAGGATATTCTCAAATGGAAAGAATTGATTTTGAAGAGACTTTTGCCTAGGTTGTTGCTAGAATTGAAGTTGTGAGACTGTTTCTTGCTTGTGCTGCTTAAAAATATTATAAGGTTTATCAAATGGATGTTAAGTCAGCTTTTCTAAATGGTGAACTAGAAGAAGAGGTATATGTTGAGCAACCTGATGGATTTTAGTTGACTGATCAAGGAGATATGGTGTGTCAGTTAAAGAAAGATTTGTATGGACTTAAGTAAGCCCCTAGAGCTTGGTATGTTGGATTGGATAAGTATTTGTTGAAACTTGGATTTAACAAAGGTATTGTTGATAGTAATTTGTATTTCAACAATGATAACACATATTTGATTGTGGAAGTTTTTGTTGATGATATCATTTTTGGAGGAGATGATAGTTTGTGCATGAAGTTTGCTAATGAAATGAAAAGTGAGTTTGAGATGTCAATGATTAGAGAGATGAAATTATTTTTGGGATTGAAAATTACTCAGTTAAACAAAGGGATCTTTATATCTCAATCCAAGTATGTGAAAGAATTGTTGAAGAAATTTGGCATGGAAGATTCAAAGCCTGTTGGTACACCTATGGTGACAAGATGCAAGTTGAGAACAGATGATGATTCTCCGAAGGAAAATCAAACTAGATATAGATCAATGATTGGTGGATTGTTGTATTTAACTCAAACTAGACCTGAAATTATGAATTTTGTATGTATTGTTGCTAGATTTCAAGCCAATCTGAAGGAATCTCATGTGACTGTTGTGAAGAGAATGTTTAGATACTTGAAGGGAATAGTTGATTTTGGTATATGGTATGCTAAAGATGATGATCTTACTTTGAGTTCCTTTACTAGTGTTGATTGGGCAGGAGATGTGGATGACAGGAAAAGTACTAGTGGTGGAGCATTTTTCTTGGGAAAGAAGCTAATTTCATGGTTGAGTAAAAAGCATAATGCAATTTCTTTATCTACTGCAAAGGCAAAATACATTGTTATTGCTAGCAATTGTACTCAAGTATTATGGATGAAGTGGATATTGAAGGATATTAGAGTTGTGTATGATGAGCCTATTGCTATATTCTATGACAATTCAAGTGCTATTAACATTTCTAAAAATATGGTGTTGCATTCAAAGACCAAGCATATATCTATCAAGTTTCACTTTTTGAGAGAGAAGGTGAGTGAGAAGGAAGTCAGATTGGAATATGTTCCTACTAAAGAGTAGATTGAAGATATCTTTACAAATTCATTGCCTAAGGATACTTTTGAGTATCTCAGAGGGAAGTTAGGGGTGATTACCCCTCCTAATCAGAACTAAGATGCATTTTCTTGCATCAGTCCATGATTTTCATAGTCATATCTTGTTTTAGATTGATATTTTGGTGGTTGCTACTTAGGGGGAGTAGTCAGATGTTAGTTCAGTGTAGTTTAGAGTTTGTGTGTGGAGAAAAGAGATCTTTGACATTGATTTCAAAGGGGGAGAAGAGCAATGTGAAAAATTGGTGATTATCTGGGGAGAAGAGCCTTGTGGGGAGAAGATCATGTGAAAGAGTTGAGGAGAAAATGAGTCAGAACCTAAGGGGGAGTAAATGCAAAAAGTTAGTTGCATTGATGGTGTTTTTCACATCATGTGTTGCCATCAATTCCAAAGGGTGGGATTGTTGTACGTTGTGGTTATGTTGCTGATATGTGGTTGTCATTGATGTCAACACTATTAGCATTAGTGCATTTGAAGTTGTATATGTCGAGGATATTGAGAAAAATGTAATGGAATGAGTTTCAGGTTGTCAGTGGTGAAGTGAAGTTCTATCTATTGGTGAGTTACATACATTGATGATAAGAGGTTGTGGACTAAAGAGTTTATTTTTGAGTATGTCTAGTTTATCCATGTTGAGTTTCAGAGATCCGTGTGAAGATTTGATCAAGTTCTGAAAATATTCATTCTGAAATTTTTTTGTTTCTTCAGTTGGTATTCCTAATTGAAGATCGTGTGATTTCAGTTAGTTCAGTTGTTTTGGATGCTTCTTTGGTGATTCATGATGTTTTTGGATATTTCTAGTTCATGCTCTATCCTTGTTGCACATTTGTGTTGATCGTTGCGCCCGTGATCCGAGATTTTCTCTAGTGTGTTCATGTTTTTCTTGTTCTTGGCCGACATGGTGTTTCTAGCATGTTGTGGATGTTCAAGGAGAAATTAATTGAATTGCTTTTGTGTTGGAGATGTTTTTTTGTGTCCTCACTAATTTGTGGCCAACCTTGGTTGATTTGCATTGTAAATTCTTTATTGATTTGCTCTGACTGCTTGTATTCATTTTATTATTTCTTTGTGGCCGACTTATAGTATGTAATTTCTTGTTGCGGATATATAAGAGTGATTTTTTATTTGAATTGTGAGGTGCGGATGCAAAGTGTGTGAGTCCTGTGTGAAAATAATGTTTAGATCATTCAAAGGAAAAGAAGAGTGTGAAGAAGAGTGAAGAAGTATTCATGTGCTTAACTGGAACTGTAATCAGGCATTAGCAGATGCTATTGTCTCAGTTCAAAATAGGGATGGTTTTAATCTGAATCTTTTTGTAAGACAGTGTGTCTTCCTTTGTAATTGAGCAATGAGCTCCAGGAAGTGTGCTTGAATGCATGTGCATTCCCCATTTATTCTTCTTATACTTTTAATAGGGTATAATCTTGTGGACTGACCTCCACCGTGGTTTTTCCCCTAACAAGGTTTCCACATAAAAATATTGGTGTTATGTGTGTTTCTAATGTGTTGTTGTTTCATGCTTTCATTGATATTGATCAGATATGAGAATAAGGATTAATAATTTTAATAAGTTTGAAATTCGGTGAAAACTAATTCACCCCCCCTCTCAGTTGTCCGCCCTTGTGTTGCCAACATATATAAAACTATTTCCTTGCTTTGTGAAGTTGCTGATCCTTTTAATTCTTCTTTCAATTTGACATTTTCCATAAACAGGTTATTAACTTCATCATTTAAGAACTTTTATTCCCTTTCATACTCCTTTCATCTGTCCTCCAATCCCTTAACAATTGCACTAGTGAACATGGTTGAGTGCATGGTCATTGTGGCTACCTCCAAAGGGGTGGTGTCTTGTATTGTTCTTACCATTGTTGCCCCTTTCATTTCTTGTATTACATCCAATAGTTTAGGCTTCTGTGTGTTTTTCTGCTTGATCCAAATGGCCAAGGTTTCAATTTTGGGGTTATACCCAATTCCACTTACTCCTTCATCAAAGTCAAACTCTGCAACAAACATTGGATCTTCTTGAACCCGTACTTGATCAAGCAAAAACATTTCCTTTAATTCCCACCCAGGAAAACTGAGCATGTTTCTCTTCAAAATCATCTCTTTAGCCTTCTGAGGGCTAATTTCAATGTGTTCAACCCTCAATTCATTGAAGGTCTATTCCACCATTTGATTCTTTTATGGTTCTTCAATTCCCACTTCATCTGACTCCATTTCTCTTCAATTTATTTTATCTTCATCTTTGTCTAGAAATCCCTAAACTTCGGAGTCTTGATGAACTCACATCCTCTATAAACCTCCTCACAGCAATTTCTCTCTCATCTTCATGTATCTGTGCACTTTTTTTTTCTACATCATCCATCCTTTCATCATGCCTATGGGCGCTAGTCTCATGGATGGGTTGATCAACCTCAATATCACCCTTTAATGATTGCAATAATGTGACCACATCTTCAATATCTCCAACCCCTTCACTCTCCTCATAAGGTACCAATGGCTCAATGCTGTGTCTTTTGTCTCTTGGGAGGCAATTGCTCCATGGGAGGAAATTGCTCCATGGAAGACTTTGATGTTGTTTCTAGGGTGTACCTTGTAGTTATCTTACCACCATGTACCTGAACATATTTACCATATAAATTGTCAAATTTATCAATTATCCAATTGATCCTCCTGATGGGGTCTTTTTCTTCAACAAAATAGCCAGAGAAAATTTTGTCATTTTTCTTCTTCCTTCCTTCAAGCTTCATTATAGCCTTCTATTTCTTCCATCTAAGGGACGCCTCTGAAAAAGTAAGGAAGCTTCTTATCACATGTTCCTCATAATATACTGCATTCCACTATCATTTTGGTAAGAAGATTATGCCTTATGTTATTCATATGATTTTCAGGGTCAAAGGCTCTTGCTTTTCCAGAACCCAATGCATATCTTGACATCAAGTAATAGTGCAACTCCTCCAATGTATTTGAGCCTACTGTCCAATCTCCACATTTGGTTAAGTTTGGCAGAAATGTGCCCTTCTTTTGTTTGTGCATTACATCCTTTTCCATCCATGCCATTTTCCACATAAATTCAAGAAATGCTAATCTGAGGGGCATGAACTTTGGTAGTATGTGTGGAGCAGTAGGGCAGCCATAAATTCTTATTATTGTAACTTTTAGGAAAAATAACCAATCACCAAAATTATGTGTGTGACCCTGTTCCTGTCTCAGGGCCAAAGGTCTTAACAATTGTTGGATTTTGTTTGGAAATATTGGCATTGAATAACCAAGAACTTGAAGGATTCTATGCACAATCGTCATAGAATATAGAAAAGCTTGAATTCTTGCACCGACTATCCCAAAGATAGCACCAATTTTGGATAGGTGTGGTGTTCCTTTTTTCATCCACTATAGCCAAGTCCATTCGTTTATTCCAATGGTCCCAATTTTGGTATAGTATCAAATGGAGAATAAGGAATAGTGTCTGAATGTAATCAGTGCTTTATCCTCTATGACTTGTGAGAATTCATCATCCAAAACCCTCTCAAGGTATGAAGAAAAGTCATACTCAATATTAGTCTCAGGGTTTTGAATTCTTATGGCCATCATCATTAGGCTTATTGGCATTTTATCTTGAGCATCCACCCCTAGTACTTGGCACAAAGCTAGATATGTATTCACAAAATAATATTGAAAATTTGTCACAGTGAATGGTTCAATATTGGAAGTAGAAATGGGAATCATTTTATTACTAATGCCTCTTTCCATATATGGGGTAGCTCATCCCTTTTATAAGTTCTTCTTAACCTCTTATAATCATCTTATGCAGGTTTCATTTTTGGTCCAAAAGCACCTTGTTTAAGCCAGAAACACTCAATGGCTCTCAACTCTAGTTACCTCTACCAATATTGAGCCATTTGGAAACCTTTGATGCGGTTTACGGGTGACCAGTAGCGACAGTGAACGGTAAAACCGTCGTGAGCGCGTGATCAGCTATCGTCAACATCGGACGGATGTGCTGGTGGTCGTTGGTTTTGGATGCCAGTGCTGAATGCCAATATCGGTTGATGGTGGTTATGTTGCTGCGCTGGGTGCTGCTGGGCCTCGAACAATGACGATGCCGTCAGGTTGCATTGGTGTCATCGTGGATGAACCGTCAGGTCATCGCTTTACTTTTTGAAGTTAATGGCATTTAGTCCTTATCGATTATTAATGCCAATTCTTCGCCAGATAGTTTCCCAACAAGCTCAAATCCTTGAAATTAATTTTGAAGCATGTGTGAGGGAATTTATTGTTGTAACTTGTAATGATGCCACGATTAACGCACTACCATTATCTCTTCTTATACCCTCTATGGTACGGTAGTTTTTTTCCCTTTCCATTTTGATGTTTACCACACTACCACCTTTCTTAAGACCTCTTACTATGGGGTTGCGGTGTATACCGCTCTAATGTAACCATATTATCCACCTCACACGGTATTGTGGTGTCCACTTTTCTTCCATGCTTACCACTCTACCACCTTGCTCAAGACTTCTTGTTGTGGGGTTGCAGTGTACATTGCTCTACCGCATATGTTGCTCACCCTCCTGGCAGTATAGCAGTGTATGCTTTATCTTCTTTTTTTTTTACCGCCTTACTGCACTCCTTTGAATCACCTTATGTGAGATGGCTTAAACATAAGTCAATTGAAAAATATTATGGCCCGACTATAGGGAGCATTTAAACGATTAACCATACGTGATGACTGACTAACTTAGAACTCGGGGCTGGTAAAAAGAACAATTTTAATGGCTAAACTCATGACTTAAACAACTGATAACCTGTTCAAAAATTTAAAATGGAAAAGGAAATAAAAAGAAGACAAATCCTTATAATTAAATACCAAAAAAAATAGTACAATCCTTATAATTAAATACTTAAAAAAAGCAATATGTATATGCATAGAGTATTTTGTTAACCAAGTGGTTTTCCAATTTATACCAAGCAAGGAGTAAAATGATAGAATAGTCAATTTAGTAGAATAAAAAGTAATTTCGTCTAGCACTTGGTAATTTAGGGCTCACAAAACAAATAATATTTACATGCCTATAAAAAAGTAGAATAAAAAATACTTTAACCACATGCGGTAGCAGATATTGTGCAGCACGCACAAAAATAAATTATATGCCATCTGGATAAGATATTATGCGGCGCGGTGCAAACTTTTGCAGGTAAAGTATTATTATAATGTGATAAAATCAAGAAAATGGTATCAATGGACCAAATAGTTTCAAGGGTCGGCAGCCTGATATCAACCATCGATTGGTAGTTTCATGTTTGTCTTCTTCAAATAGGATATGCCTTCAGTGTAAAATATATAGCACCATCTCGATAAATAGTACCAACTTTTTCAAAAAATTGGAGAAAAATACATTAAACCCTTAATTAACCCTCAACCCTCAACCCTCTACCCTCAACCCTCAACACTAGTTAAACCCTAATCCCTCATAACCCCTATACCCTCTACCCTATACATTGGACCCTCAACCCTAATCCCTCAACCATATACATACCCCCAACCCCTATACCCTCTATCGACCTATACAATATTGGACCCTCAACCC
>VDFB02130585.1:0-12574 GCA_007258455.2 Sequoia sempervirens
CTCTATATCTCCCTCTATCTATGTAACTCCCTCTTCCCCTCTCTATCTATTGAGCTATCTCTCCATCTCCCTTCTCTCTCATTCATTCCATCTCTCCTACTCTACATCTCTAACTCTATTTCTCTCTCTTTATCTCCCTCTCACTCCTCTCTATCTCTTTATATCCATATCTTTCTCTACCTCTATCACTATCTCTCCATATCTTTCACTATCCCCCTCTATCCTCTATATCACCCTCTTTCTATGTATCTCCCTCTCCATGTATATATTGAGCTATATCTCTCTAGATCACCCATCTTCTTTTCTCTCTCCATCTCTATGTCTCTCTGGATCTCCCCCCTCTTTTTTCTCTCCCTCTCTCCCACTCTTCTCTCTCTTCCTCCTCGACCTATCTCTCTCCCTCTCTCTCTCTCTCCCTCCTCTACCTACCTCTCTCCCTTTCTCTTCCCCCTCTATCTCTCCCCATCTCTCCCTCCCTATCCCCCATATCTATCTCTATCCCCACCCCTCTCTCCCTTTCTCTTCTCATATATCTCTCTTTCTTTTCCATATATCTCTATCTCCCACTATTTCTCTCTCCTCTCCATCTGTTATCTCTCTCCTAGTTCCTTTATCCTCCTCTCTTTGTCTCTCTCTACCTCTCCTCCTCTCTCTATATCTCTTATCTCTATCCTCCTTTTTATCACTCTATCTCACCATCTATATCTCTCTATATCTCCTTATATCTCTATCTCTCTATCACTCTATCTCTCCATCTCTATCTTAGTCTTTATCCCTCCCTCTACCTATATCTCTTTATCTATTTGTCCCTCTCTTCCTCTCTCACTCTATCTTCATCTCTACCTCTATTTTCCTTTGTTCCCCTTTATCTCTAGACATCACTCCCTCTCTCTATCCATCCATCTCTCTCCCTCTCCCTCTCCCTCTTCTTATCTCTTTTTGCCTCTCTATCTCTATCTCTCCATATTTCTTCTTCCATCTCTCCCTCTATCTCTATCTCTCTATATATCACTTATCTTTATCTCCATCTTTCCCTCTCTCTCCCTCTCTATATATTTATCTCTTCCATCTCTATCTATCCCTCTCTCCTCTCTCTCTCTCTATCTCTCCATCTCCTTCTCTCCTCTCCATATCCCTCCATCTCCATCTCCTTACCCCTCTCTCTCTTTTGCTCTTCCCCATCTATCTCTCCCTCTTTATATTCCTATCTCTCCCTCACTCTCTCTCCCTCTCCTTATTACAAACATAACATGAACTTGTTGGTAATAAAACCTGATTATCTTCCTAATTTAGAGGTTTTATTTCAATCATGTTTGAATCCCTGTAAGTGGATGCATAGTTTATTTGAAGCTATCACTTCTCCATTGAGACCTTTGTTGCACAAACAACATCATTTACTAAAATTTATCCTAATTGACCTTCCACACTTCTTGGCATACCCATTGCTCACTAAGGTGTGATTACTAGTTATAGTTTTATTATATTCATAAATCAACCTTAAAGATTCAATGAACATACAAATAATTATCAAAATCCTATAAATTCTTGCCTAATTTATCCCGGGAACATTTAGACACCAGAATTCACAACTCTTTAGGAAATGTAATTTAGAGAACCAAAAGAACACAGCCTAATTTGTCCCGGGAGCATTTGGACATCAGAATTCACAACTCTTCAGAATTTTAAGGAAAAATAAGTTAGAGAACCAAAAGAACACAGAGCAAACAAAAAAAACATAGTGAAGATTTCAACAAACTGAGTTGGATGTGATGCAAATTTTATTTAATGGTGTGCGTCGTCCTAAAATTGAGAATCGAAACAACTGGGTTTCCTTCCCATTTCCCAGAGCATGTTTGACAGCAGAGCCCATGGAGGAAAGATAAGACGACAAACTGCAATGTTCTTAATTACAAAGACGACAAGAATACTTTGTACGCACACTCCACGGTTAACTAAATTAGGTTTAGATCATAATTTACAAAAAAAACAGCTGGATACAGCGTTTTGGGAATGCAGTTGCACGGACAATATGGCAGGCACCTTATAAGGTCACGACTCACATTCATTAAATAATGTAAGTTGTTGGTGCTTACAATCTTATTAAGGACAAGCTTCAAGTTTCAATGATCTTGTCGCTCTGCAATGTGAAGGCTGGACTTGGGGAAGGACGTCTGTTAACATTTTAGATCCTTCGTAAAATATGTTCATAATGTCTGCACACAGCCAAACAGTGCAATATTATATATTGAAATTATACGCTAAATAATATGTTTCAGGAATCTAAATGTTGGAGCTTAGGTTTGTCACAATATCATTGATTCAATGTTTCCTCCAACGTCGAACCGCCACATATGTTCAACGCAATGAGCAGGAAGGATTTTAATAGATATGGTATTTTTCACGTTTATGATAGTGATTACAGAATCTATGTATATTGTGATTTTGTAAGTACAAATGTGATTGATAGCGTTTCTCAATATAATGGTGTAAGTATAAAAAAATATGATTTTTTTTCTAACATTTTTTTTGAAAAAGGAATTAGATGAATGATTCATAATCTATTGTTTAAGTTTACTTTTGTAAACATAGAATTGACATTTGCAATTACAAATTTGAACAAGTGGCATAAGTATCTAAACTTTAGTGTCTAGATTTTATTGTGATATTTTTGTTGCTTGAATATTGTTTGACTATGTATGTAATGCTTATATTTGTAGAGGGGTAATGTTTAGTGACATCATTTGGAGTTTGTTCTAGATAAGGAAAAAATCAATCTCCTTTGATCAAATCTATGTATGGATCAATTTAGTGGATAGGAACAAAGATTGAATACAAGCACAAGCATGCACAAAAGCCCAAATATCATTATGTAAGAAGGTAATGCTATATGGATTCTTAAATAATATTCTTTATGCTCAACACTCATGTTTCAAAATATTTAGATATTGGTTTCTAAGTAGATTAGATGTGTACTAATGTAGTAGTGTTAGTCCTTAACTCCAAAGGTGGCATGTGAAATGTTTCACACTTTGAGTTGGCATATAATGGCTATTTGAAGGGTTAGATCAACCTGAAATTTGAATATAAATTTAAAAGTTTTGGGTACATTTATGTAAATCATGAAATTGACCCAACTTAATCTCACAAATTATAGATTTGAATGTAGGGAGGGGATGGTTGAATTAAGGATTGGGAAAATTTCCTTATGAGATTGAGTGTAAATTAAAATAGGTAAGAGTTATGTTATGTTAAAGTTTTCAACAAAAAATACTTGTATACTTGTCATTACATAAAGGACAATTGACCTAAATTGATCCCAAAATAAAGAGGAAAAGTAAAACATATGGAATTTCTATCAGTATGCCACCACTTTGACTTGCATCTAAACTACTATGAGAATGCATGTCAAAGTATGATCAACTACTCAACCTAAAAGTCATTTTATCCAAACAATCATAAAAATAATATAGATAAGGATGTCAATGTCACTTTGGCACATGCGTCTTTGGAATGAGTGTTCTCTCTTGTAAACCTACAAAAATAGAAAGATTCAATTAATATCATCATCTAGACATTAAAATAAGAATATGTTATTTGCAACCAAAAGGGAAAGAAAAAATGGAGAGATATTCTTCCCGTAGTTGATGATGATATTATCTAGGGTAGAAACATCATCAAGCACTACTTTGGTGTAACAAAAGTAGTGTTGTGCCATATATAAATGATATAAGATCATAAAATGGTCACTAGAATCATACTCAAGAAAGGAATGTATGCCCCTCCAATTGGTTGCATGAAAATGGTCTGTAAAATGATCCTACTTATGAATCACTTAAAAAATTTGTTAGATTCACCTATGGATCACAAATTTTATTATTATTGATCGTTGGAAAATTGCATGTACGAAAGAGTATAGAAACAAGCATTCAAAGCATAGACAGAAGAATGAAAGAAACAAGATTTTATGACAGAGTTCACCCAATGTTCGGGCTACATCTCAAGGCTCACTCAACTGTGACGCCATTTTCCATAAATATGATGCAAATTACCTGATTACATCACTATGGTCTTCAAGTTGCAATACACATTATTCTTCTTTCAAGGAAGATTATTGCTCTTCAAGCTCTTCCTGCTTCTGCACCGCATTGACAAAAACTTCCCAACAACATGTTCGTGCCTAGCTTCTCCATCGCTTTTACAATGCTTCCAAAGCAATAATAATGCAACTTACTCTCTCAAACAAGAGTACAAAAGCCTAAGGCATCAAGCCTATATTGCAAATTGAGATAAATTTGAAGAAAGCAAGGCTACACAAAGTTACCATGGGTACAAAACCTAAACCTGCAGGTGCTGCTAAGAAGAGAAAGTGGTTTAACAGATGTGATAAACCTTTTGGTACATTATGCCAGCCTATGTCTCTTGATTTTCTCTTTCATGTTGAATCTTGCACCGCACCCAATCAGATCTAGACTCAATTGGAGTCCTTGTTTGGGAAGCAAGATACTATGAGAGGATTTCAGTTGGAGAATGAGCTTATCAGGTTTGAATCCTCGAGATTTTGATAGCATTACAGACTTCTTCACCAAAATAAAGTCTCTCAGATTACAGTTGAAACAGTGTGGTATTGAGAAGAATGACACTCAATTGGTTCTTTCTATCCTTGCCACAAAAGATGCACTTGGTACCGAATTTACAATGCCTTCAGATGATGATTTTTCTAAATCTCTCACTTGAGAGCAGGCAAAGTTGGTATGAATGGGCTCATTGAATTCTCCACAATCAAAGGATCTTATTGCATCTCCAAGCACTTCAAACTAGAAGGCTCCTAATGGTAAATGCAAGAAACCAAAGCAAAAGGATTCCAAGTACAATGAGCAAGCCAAGGAATCAAAATCACATGATACCTTAGATTCTTCTACCTCTTCAAAGAGGGAATCATCTGAGAAGGATCAACCTAAATGTGCATATTACACAAAGTTGAGACATGATGAGCATCAGTGTTATGCAAAGCAGATTGATGAGCTGAAGAATCTTCTTCAGAAGAACAATATTTAGTTACCTTCATCGTCTTCTTCCACCACATCACCTTCACAATCAGGTTCAGCTGGAATGGCATGTGGAGAAAAAAAGAAGAAAGGCCATGTTCTCCTTGCATCCACAAATCTTCAATCTAGTAGATGACTTCTTGATTCAGGACCTTCACATCACATGGCTGCATCTTTGGGTATGTACTCTTCATATGAGCCTTGCTCTTTGCCAAATATTTTGATGGGGAACAACACTTACATGAGTGTTACTGGGAAAGGATCCATAGATGTTGATGATGGCACATTCCATGATGTATTTTGTGTCCCTTCATTGACTTATAATCTCCTTTCCATCTATTAGATTACACATAGTGGGGCAAGTAAGACCATAGAGTTCACACCTAATTCAGTGCTTATCAAAGATCTACATACTAGAGATATTCTTGCAGTTGGGACCATAGATCATGCCTCTTGATTGTATGCTTTCTCACATTTTGCTCTAGATGAGCAAGCATCATCATTGGCTGGTCCCCACTCTCATGCATCTAGAGTGGATTGGATATCTAAGGAAAGGTTTGGTCACTTGAACCTTTGTGTACTTCCATCGTCCACTTTGGTTCCTGAGACTTGTGTTGAGCTTCTTCCTCCTACACCTCCTGCATATTTAGAGTTCAGTTCTTTTCAGCAGGATGTGTCCAGACTTTCAATTTTAGTTTTGTTGAATGACTACTTGCCAGACATTGCAGAGTTATTCATTGAGTCTCACATTACTGATATTGGGGACACCATTGAGGATATTCACTTCCTCTTCGATGATAGATATGGCCCACTAGTCATCACATCAAAATTTCCTTTGGAGGTTGTTCTACTTGCATCTCTGCAATTGTTTGATTCAAACATGTGGATCTTTGATCATTCTTCCATGGCATCTATCATGAGACCATTGCTTAGGAGAGAGTTTCTTCTTCATGCACCATTGGATGTGTTTCTTCCTAAGGGGAGAAATAATGTTTGTCGTAGTTGGATCATCTTCAGAATCCTTCTTTGAGCATTCACTTATGGCAGAGGAGCTACTACCTTATGGGGAGGATTCATTGTTTTATCCTTTCTCTCCTATGGGGATGATCTTGTTTGTACTTATATGTGACCGAAGCAGAATTTGGGGGGACTTTTGAGTCCTAATTTTCTTAAAGTCACATGTATGATTTTATTTTCTTTTATCTCTTTTTTGGAGAGGATTTTTTCCCATGAGGTTTTCTCCTTTTCTCCACTTATGGGAGATTTCAGTTCATGTTCATGGGTACCTCATCAAGCCTTGTAGCCAAGACCCATTCTACATTCATTTAGCTTCCTTTATTAGTTGTTTAGTTTCTCCCTAAGTTGATCTTAAGGGGGTGTGTTGGAGTAAACAAGTCATTAATTGATAATTAATTAATCATTAATTAATTATTAGAGGCTTTTTACTTTAGTTCACTTAAGCTAAACTTAGGAGTTTCATTTTAATCTTTAGTTTAATTCTTATTATTAGATTAGACTAAATTTAGGACAAGTTCTCTCATTGCATGAGATTATCACACTTGTCTAGATATCTTGTTAATCCACACGTAAGGTTTTCTTGTGCTTTTCTTATATAAGCATGCACATTCATTTGTAATTATGATCTAGGTTATTTGCATCAATAATAATTCTTAGGTTATTAAGCACAATCTCGCTTTTGATCTTCTCTATATTATGATAGGTAATTGCATGCAGGTGTTTCATGGGAACTGTGGAGTGAATCAGTCAATTCCAACAAATTCTTCCCAAAGAATTGACTCTAAGCATTATCTCTAGAAGCATTCCAAGCCCTGTTTTTACAAAGAAATAATACCCCCTTATATACATGCTCCTATTCTAATAAGGGGCTGCAACAATAATATTTGCAAATGTTTGCTATATCTCCATTTTGAGATTACAAATCTTGAAAATATAGCATATTTACCCCTTATTTTTATGAGAACCCCTTATTTGTTTTTTTCAAATCTCATAAAAGTCTTTAAAGCCTTGATAGCCCTTTAGAATATCATAATTCAGGCTTAGGAATATTTTTTTTAATATTTTCCCAAATTAGGCCCTTTCATTTTAAAAACCAATGAAAATCTTTTTAAAAAGGATCGGGCTTTATATTTGTCCTAAGGCCCCCCTTAATTTTCTCCTTATTTTATGGTTTACATAAAATAAAACAATTCTTATGTTTATTTAGGGTTTATATATAGGGAGGAGCTTCCCTTATATCTCAGACAAGGCGTGTGGTGCAAGAGGATTTTAAGGCAAATTTCAAGGGATCAAATCCCACCAAATCCTCTTTATTTAAATATTAGACCAAACACTTTTTCATTAATAAATATGGTTTAATCCTTATTGTATCACTTAGTTGGTCCATGTCAATGCCAACTCACTACTCCCACCACATCATCTACCATGTGTCCTGCAGAGTGTCAAGCTTTGGTGATGCCACGTCATCATTTTGACCAAGTTTGACCGCAACTTTGACTAGTCATAACTCCCAAATACATACTCGGATTTGGTCAATTCAAAATGTGTCAAAAATCTCTCACTGAGCTCTATGTGATGGAACTGGTAGAGAAATGTTCCATGATCACTAATTTTTTTGGTTGACCAACTTTGACCTTATGTTGACTAAACTTTGACCAGTCGTAACTTTCACGTATGAGCTCTGATTCAGGTGAAACGAGCAGTGTTGGACTCATGGAAATGAGCTCATAATTTTGAATCCATTCTTTTACCAATTCTAAAATGATCATTTTTTTCTCCTTTTTGTCCTACCTTTGGTACCTTGTTTGACCCAACTTTGACTGAGCATAACTCTCGCATACGATCTCCTTTTAACATGATTCAAGTTGCATTAGGATCATGTTGGTGATATCTATGCAATGAAGCTATTTTTGTCAAATTCTAAGACTATAAATTTTTTAGGGTTTTGGAGATCCACCTGGATCAAAAAAGAATGTTGATTAGTTAACATATATTTAAGATGATGTAAGCCTTAAAAAGCTCAATAATCATGTAAAAAGATAAGGATAGAATTGTGTGACACCATAAAATATAGTATGTTTATAAAAGCACATATAATGGAAAGAAACGAGATGCCACAATGTTGTCCCTGAATAGGCCTATAAAGAAATTGAATGTAGCCATGAATGATAGATAAATGATTGTATAAGTAAAAATAATTGTGTGATATCACCATTATAATTATTCACAAAAAATAGAATTATCATAAATTATCTAAGCATAAAACATGTCATAAGATGAAACCATAAGATAAAACATGAAAATGAAGTAGTCTATTAGGATGAAACCATAAGATGTAGGCCTAATAATCATGAAGATCACATATACAATCCTCACAAGAAAATAACAAGATAAAGTGAAACATATAATTAGAAAGCTAAATAATATTCATTATAATCATATGGATAATCATGTAAATTTGTCATCGTCATGTAGTGGAATGTAGAAAATATCATAAATCATATGCATGACCCCATATGATGAGAGGAAACAATGATGCAAAATAGGCCAATAGCATGACCCAGCTATAATACCTAGGTTTAGGGTTCATATTCTAACACCTCCCTTCATGATGATTCAACACGCTATAATAGTAGATGCTCTTATCTTCTAATAATGATCAATAACTTTGTTATGATCAACTCACTAAATTGGGTGCTCCATTTTGGTTCCATAATCTCCCTTGAAATATGCTCTAGATGTGCCATATATAGCTAGTCAATATTCCTAGTCAACAATGTAACTCTCTTGCAACCATGCTCTTATCCATCATAATATTGTTTGCAACACTATATTTGTCATAGATTCTCTTACACGTCATTCATGTCAAGATATTATATTACACACCATTAAATGCATCATTATCAGGTATTCACATGGCATAATAGCCGAGTCATAAGTGGGACGTGTTTTTCTATGTGGACTCACAAATAATAAATAATATTTACATAATATCAAACATTAGAATTGTAGGGTATATGACACACATATCCCATCATATGGGAGACACCATATAAATAAAGTAATTATGTATGTATGCAAATATGTAGATCATGGAAGCTCCAAATCACAACCAATGATGTGGTCACCATCCATCAAATCATCTTGATGCTAGTAATGTTCCTTGTAACCACCCTCATTTAACTCTTGTAAGGTATTGAAGTAGTACTCTTAGGAAAAGTGTTTGAAATATGTGAAATAGGTTCTGTCATGCCTATAACACACACACCCCATTAGGACCGGGGACCCCCTCTTCCCTTTTCGCATTCATCAGGTCATTTTTTCCTTTGCCTCATTTTGCATGCCCCTAATTCTAAGCTTAAGTTGGTCACATGCAGTAAAGTCATCACATTCCAATTGACCAAAATCACCTACCCAAAATCTGTAGTCTTTTTCCTTTGCGAAGGTGCACCTACAGGTTTCCCTTAGTCTTTCGTTGTCGTGTCCTCCTAGCTTCGTGAACCCGCATTTGCGAGTCTCCCTTTGTGGACCGCTGTTGTCACTAAGCCGCTAACTAGTCGCTAACTCTTGGTGTCCTCCCACACTGCAAGCTCCGCATTTACCGTTGTCGCCTAGGTCTTCATCGACATCTAACCTGACTTAGGTTTCCACAACCCCACCAACCCTTCCTACTGCTGTACCGGGCATTAAATACGTTCCATTAATGATGTTTTTCTTATAAAAGGGGGGCCGAACATGTCATTTTCACCCTATTATTTTGAAATTTTGATGCTGAACAAGTTACTCCCACTTGCACGAGATCCCACTGCAAATTTAAGTTAGTTCTTCATCGAAATTCTCACACTGTTCTAGGTGAGTTCACTTTCAAACCTTTAAGTAACGCTTATTTTCACGGGTTGGGGTTTCGGTAAATGTTAAAATCTTTGGAATCTAAACCCTCCTTTACTACGAAAATCCCATCTAAGTCTCCACAAACCACCAGTACCGCATTAGGTCTTTGTTTAGTGCCCTGAAATATATCACCCTCGGTTAAAAATGCATCTTCATGCTCATGCAAATTCTCGCCTTGCATTCGTCATTCTTCGCATAGCAGACATGCCCTTGTAGCCTACATCGTCACCCTGACTGTTCCTAATAACTTCGGGAAAATCTCTAAAAAAATGGCTAAGTCTTCGATCAAGTGCAGAAGCCCTCTTACGGGGTTCTGCTTGTGGGTGGCACCCTCCCTTTTGCTGTCTCTTAAAGGGATGAGACTTAACGTCCTTCTGCATGCCCGACCTCGCACCCAACCTAAGACCTCTAATGAAACTACTAAGTAAATCTCATTGCGAGCCCACCCATGCAGGTTTCCACCATTGGGTTGTCGTCTCCCTCTTGCCGCTATTTTGGGTGCCAAGTCCTGATGCCCTTTCGCTTTGCGGACTATGCATGGTGCATCCCCCACATATTAAAATTAAAACTTGCTAACATTGAGCTATTGGTCAGACGCCCTTGCGGGTCTATCCTTGCTGGCTTCTGCCTGCGGGACAACCTTTTCTCTACGCTACTATCTAACCACAAAGCACTTATATCCACTCGCATGGAAGATTCCGTAGGAGTCATTTCCCTTTGCAAATTCCAAAGTTTGGAGCAGCATTTCAAGATCTTCAAGCTCATTTTGTATCTAAGATCAAGCATTGTTGAAGGTTGATGATAGATGCCTATGGAGAATCATGAAGGATTCTAGGTGTTGGGAGATGCACAAGTCATACAACCAAGCCTAAGGACTTTTTTTCAAAGTGATTCCATCTTTTATAATCATCCTATTTGCAACTTATAAGAGGTATTTTCATATTTGTGATTCATTGGATGGATTAGACATCTTCTTTAGTGAATCATCTACATTGTTCACATTGCATTCAAGTGTTTTATCCTAACACAATGGGGTAAAATTGCCTTTACATTCTTTTGGATCTTAGTCTTAGATACACTTAAGATTGAGATTGCACACACTATTGCATGTTTTAGAATTTTATTCATCTTTCAAGGTTCAATTACCAACAAGGGGTTTGACTAAGGCAAACCCCTATCCACCAACAAGATACCAAATTTGTTTTGCAGGTTATAGGTAGATCCAAATTCAGAAACAGGAAATTCAAAGTGCCAAGGAGAAGAGCAGACCTGGAAGTTACAACCCAGATTCAAAGATTTCTGGAAAACCCTACCAAGACCCATTCACCTTTAAGGGTGAATGAGTCCCTATTAACAACACAAAAAAATCAGATTTCACTAGGTGCACAACATCCTTACCTTCTTGTTCCTTCAAAAAAGTTGTAGTTTCTTTCTACTTTGTGTTCAATTTATGCATTTGTGTATTAGACCTAGGATTAGGGTTTATTCATTAGCCTAATTCTTTCTCCCTCAGATTGAGATCTTGCTCACCACCCTGTCCTTGCATAAAGGAAAGAGTGCAAGATCCCTCAATCTTGATTCAATTCACCTCTTGGGTTGATAGTTGTTTCAAGATTCTTGGATCTCATCTTTTGAATGAAACATCCCTTGTGGAGAAAAGGTAGATTGGATATATTCTTCTCCCTCTCCTATTTTTCCACATTTCAATATGATATTCAACATATCATAAAAAACAAGACTCAATACTATTCAAACATTAAAAAACAGTTCAAAGAAAAACAAAACACACAATATAAGTGTAAGCCAAAAATTATCAATGATATCTTATATTCACAAATAAGAAGGTTTTTCCAATAGTCTCATCCTCACCTTCCATAACTAATTATATCCTCTTTCCTAATCAACTTCAAATCCACCAAGTGCTCTCCAATGCACACTTCCTAACTGAAATTTAACTCTATATTTCTAAACTTACCAAATATAGTTTAACCTGCCCCCGATTCTAAGGAATTGATTTGTCCCGCCTCTTGATTAAAAGGAGTTAATTTGCATGTCATTTATTTTTATAATAATATTGTATTCATACCTAAACATTAAGGATTCATACTAATAGCTCCAAAAATCCTATGTCATTGACTAATTTGTCTCAGCAACATTTGAACATAAGAATTCACAACTCCTTAGAATTTAAGAATCAAGTTAGAGAACAAAACAGAATACAAAACAAACATAAAAAACCATGGCGAAGACTTCAACAATGCAAATTTTATCTAAAATTGGAGAGCGAAACAATTGGGTTTCCTTCCCATTTCCCAGAGCACCTTTACCACCACAGCCCACGCAGGAAAGATAAGACGGCAAACTGCCATGTTCTTAATTACAAAGATCACAAGAATACCTTGTACGCATACTCCACAGTTCACTATAAATTAAGTTTAGATTATATTTTTTAAGAACAGCTGGATACAGCGTTTTGGGAGTGCAGTTGCACGGACAATATGGCAGGCACCTTATAATGTCAGGACTCACATTCATTAAATAATGTAAGTTGTCGTTGCTTACAATCTTATTAAGGACAAGGTTCAAGTTTCAATGATCTTGGCTCCCTGCACTGTGAAGGC
>VDFB02130586.1:0-40836 GCA_007258455.2 Sequoia sempervirens
AAATATTGTAGCGCCCTCATGGTTTTGACCTGTACAATCAGTTTACACAAGTGTGTCTTCAACAACCAGTCATAAAATTATGAAATATCACACAACAAAGAATCATCATAAAAAGACTAAATACTAGCAAAAAATACAAAATGACCACAGTCCAACAATTTGCAATAAGCGCAAACGAAGTAAGCTCAATGGTTGACTAATTATGGCCATGCAACAATCTTAGCCAGATGAAAAGCAGAACAATGATGGCCTTAGAAGAATGTAATAAAACTGTGTATACATGAGGGAGAAGTTGCTTATACATATATATATACGAAGTAAGGTCAATGGTTGACTAATTATGGCCAAGCAACAATCTTAGCCAGATGAAAAGCAGAACAATGATAACCTTAGAAGAAAATAATAAAACTGTGTATACATAAGGGAGAAGTTGCTTATACATATATCTATATATACCATAAACAGCTGATACAAATAAACTCAAAGCATCAAGCCTAGCCAGATAGTTTTATCATCTCCAATGATGTAGGATGTACACTCTGGAAATAGCCATATTCAAGAGTAAAACATGACATAAAGGTCTCAATTTTGCACAGAAAGACACTTTGCCATTAAGTTCTCATTACTTCAAACAAACACACTTCCTGTAAGAAAATGAAAATACAGAGTAGGTTTTTTTTATAGTAGAGATTAAATACTAGTTGGACTAAATATGATTTAGATAACCCAAGCACCTCAAAGACAGCTAATTATATAGGAAGTAGACTGGGAAATACTCCTGATGAGCAGATGCTCAAAATACCAATACTTACGTCTTTTATGTAAAGGCAGAAGGTCCCAATTAGGGGGAAGCTAAAAAGGTATTAGTGAAGGCCAATAGTACCTGCATGGGCCAGGATGGTTAAAGCTAAACTATGACAGTTGTTCCAAGAGTAATCTGGAACTGAGGAATAAAAAACTCAAGGGATTTGATCATTACCTATTAATTTGTTAACCTTGGAACCCAAATGACTAACATAGTAGAGGCTATTGGTATAAAACAAGACCTCTTGTGGTCCAGGAGGCTAAATAGACTCTTTCTTCTGCTGATTAAAGGATAGCTGAGAGATAGTTAGAACATAAAGCTAAATATAACAAGAGGAACAGCAACTATTAAAAATTTAAAGCAATGTGGCAAGGCTTGTGCTGAAACAGATAGTAAGCTGGAGCTTAAAGGAAAGTAGTGAGAGGAGTTTGCAAATGATAATAAAATATGGGAAAGAATAATTCTTTGCATTTACAGTTTCCATTTCCATTGGCACTTAACTGTCAAAGCTTGGGCAGATATTAAGGGCTTTTTGGGTGTTTGGAGCAAGGAGGTTAATGCTTCTTTGAAAGAAACAGAGAGTATAGCAGAACATGAATTAATAGAAACTGAAATCCCTCGAGGAGGAGTTGAATGCCCTTGAGGGTTTAAAGAGGGAGCTGTGTGAAACCAAAATGACTTATGGGAAGGTGACTATGTATGTAGGCTGTGATGGAGCGGTTACTAACAACTTCCTGACAAGTATAGAGGCCATGGATCAAAGATTGCAAGTGAGCCTAAGGTCTACAATCAAGCCTAATGGGATCTCTTTTCTCAAAATGTTTAGAATGTTGGTGGGATAGTACTGTGACCAGATAAAATCTGTTAAAAATTTAAATTTTCATACTTTAAATTTTAATTAAATCTAGCATTTATTTTTACTAAATATTGATATTGGTTTACTTTTACCTGACAACCTTTACAAATATTGTTTGACACATGGCAGGAGAATGTTGCAACTAACACGTCAAATCTTCGGATAACTGCTATTCATGTCTGAGACAGCATGCAACACTACAGTTTGTGATCACACTTTAAAGAATTTCTTCATACATACACTGCAAAAAGACCAAAAGGCAAAAAGTTAACAATGCAAAGGTAGAATGGCCTAGTATTTGTCTGAAACAACCTTCACCTCTGCCACACATAGATTATAGTGGCAACTTATTCCCTAGTGAGCTGGATGATTTTTATCCACAATGAAAATGATTTGCTACAATTGACAAACCTGTGTTTCAAAGGAGGGCAATGAATGGGTGCATCAATCCAATCATGAGGCAGAGGCAGTAGTAGTAGGAGAGGAGTGAGCCCATCAGTGGAGAAGGTTACTATCCCTACATTGGGGAGGATGGCTATAGCTGCTTCTAGGACACGCGCACAAGGGCCTTCATGGAGCACCTAGTGCTGGGAAAGTGATCTCTCAGCCTTAGTTTGGCCTTGCGTTTTTTTCAAACTTAATGACCCAGCAATATCCAGATTCCAAATCATTGTCCTTTTCATACAAGGAAAACAGTTTTATGAATTTATAAACATATTTTCTAATTTTTCTTTAATCTCAATTTTCAGGAATCAAAAACTGTTTAAAGAATCGATGTTGTTCATTATACAGAAGAGACAAAGGCTCCTTAAATAGAATTACAAAGATGATGTTTCTAAAAGAAACAATCGTTAACAAGAGACGAAGTTAGAAACTACTGGATGACCATTAATAACATAAATAGAAAGATATTATACTAATACCCTCCCTTAATGGTCATCATTCTAACTACCCAGAGAAATAACAGAGAAGGATGCTCCCTTCTTCTCAGAACACTTCTCCAACAAAAGACAAGAGCTTGCCACTGACTCTGCCACTTGAGATGAGTCTACCACCAACCCTCCTAGAAACTACAGAACTTCTGGATAAACAAAAACAACCATCCAACCTGATGTTGGAGAACTATCCCTCCCTGTAACCAGAGACACACCAAGAACAGCTACCACGATTTTGAGGAAAATCGGCAAACCCTCCAAACTTTTGCAGATGAGCACAACACTCCAGAACATACTGCAAGAAGTCAGTTGTGCAGATGTTCGCCCCAGCAACTCTAGGTGCGACCAAAAAAAATTGCAACAAACCACAATTTTTGAGGAAAAAATCGCAAAACCCTAAAACTAAAGTTTAAAAAGCATCATTATTTCGGAAAAAACGGTAAAACCCCACAAAGGAAACCCAAGCAACTCTACGAATTACAGAAGCCCAGAAATAGGTAGCTAGCACAAAATCCGAAACACAGATCAGCATACATAACATCGTTTTTTTTTTCAGAAACCAAAGAGCCCTCCCGAAATGCGAAAACCCAGACTAGGGCATACAGGAGACCCTTAATTTTTGACGGAAAAATTATAAACCCTATTACAAAACGATTTTTAAGGCAAAATATCGCACAAAACCCACAATAATTTTTTATGGCCAAAAATTATAAAACCCAAAATAATTTTTTTAAGGGACAAAATTATAAACCCAAAAAAACTGAGAAAAATATTAAAAAACTCACAAAGCAAATTTCTTTTTTACGGGATAAAAAAAATATTTAAAAGCCCTAGAAAATCGATTATCAAACCCAAGTAGCAGAAGTCATGAAGAACAAATAGGGTTCAAAATCCTAGTCGACTAGCAAGAAATCGAGCCACCATAGACAAATGAAATCACACCTAGAAATTTCTTAATCCGCGGCCAAACGGAGACAAGAGTCGTGATTGAGAACAAGCAGAAAACGCACATGAGCAAAGGTAAAAAAAAACATGTTTTGAAGAAACTTCACGCGCCTAGAGCAGAAGAAAAAGAAAATGGAGGTTGTGCGAATCCAGAAGTTGAGAAGAAAATCATGGATTGAAGGCATGACCTAAAAAAAACGCAATATAAAGAGAATACAGTCGCGATTTTTTTTTTTCAAGTCACGCCAAAATCAGAATGCCAGTTCAAACCACGATTTCAACTTAGAGAAGAATCTCTCAAGAAAAACGCGATTACACAAACAACCTTCTGCAACACGTGATTTGAACAGAGAGAGCTGGACATCGCACAAAAACAAGAAAAGCCAACGTCCAAAACATGACCCTCTTCTGAAACAAGACACGATTTCTAAAGAAAACGAATTTCTCAAGAAAACAAATTTTACCGCTCGAAACTTGCTCTAATACCATGTTCAAAGAATCGATGTTGTTCATTATACAGAGGAGACAAAGGCTCCTTAAATAGAATTACAATGACGATGTTTCTAAAAGAAACAATCGTTAACAAGAGACGAAGTTAGAAACTACTGGATGACCATTAATAACATAAATAGAAAGATATTATACTAATAAAAACCATCATTTAGTGATTTTTTTATACCTGTGCATCATAGAAAAGTAGAATGTAATTGATTTCTTTTGTACATCCAAGTTTATTTGAAGTGGAGTGCACACGTAAAACATCTTTTTCCCTAAAATTGGCTATATTTTATGTTCTAAAATCTGAGCTTTGCTGGCTCCAAAATATGCCTGTTGTGTTTGCACCAAGCTCAAATCTCATTATCATGTTTTTTTCTTTTAATTATTACCTCCAATCTTTCCCCATTAGAACTCTTTCAAGCCTCCAAAGTGGGACACAATTTTCTTTTTGTATGATATTAGAGGGGCAAACCATAGCAGCAAAAATCGTAAAAAAAAATCAGCGAACGAAAAGTATAAGATTTTTTGAAAAAATTAGGAAAAATTTGAGAAAAATCGGATTTAGAAAAAAAAAAAAAATTGTACAAAATTAGACAAAAACTACTTTTTTAAAAAATTTAAGGGCATTTCCATAGCATAGAGATATAGAGAACAAATAAAATAGAGTTTAACCAATGACTTGTAGAAAATAGAATTTTGTTGTTTATATTCATATCGCTGATTACATTCCATTGCACAAAGCATACTTCATAGTGCATAAATAATAGCTTGATGGTTACAATTGATAAAATTTCAATTACAATATAGTTTGTACAAAGTCAACCTATAAACTAAGTACAAAGTTCCAAAAAATCAAACGTAGCCAATGACTCTTGCTACTAAAAGTAGAGCTATGCTAGAGAGCTGCAGGTCCTGATGATGAAGCTCATGGTTCAAAGCCTCTCCTAAGTCGATCAACCTCATGACTATCCAAGTTGGCCTCTAGGATCTCAAAATCCTCAAGCTCAAGAAAGTCATTAAAAAGACAATTTTCCTTTGTTGAGCAGGCATCATAAATTACAAAATGGGAATCAACTGGTTCATATTTGTGATTTGACAATACTTGCAAATTCTAGAACAATGTCAAAGGGAACTATATGAAGAGTGTGAAAGAGAAATTATATGACAAAGGAAGCAATTGCAAAGTTCAACTTAATAGGTTTTGAATCAAATAGCTCAAAATAGAGTAATACAAAATGCTTTCGAAACAAAAACTTAAATCTCAAAAGACCATAAATGATATTAAAATGTTCTCATTGATAACTATTTTAGCAGATTTATAAAAGAGTAAAGGGAGTGTTAAATATTTTTCCATAAGATAATAAAGACCTGCTAATACAAAAGAAGAGAGCAACTCTTTGAGCCACAATTTTAGCTATTATTATTCAAGTAAATTTTCCTTGATTTTGCGTATAAGTGGATGATGGAGTTAAAGACATTGGTGAACTTTGAGTTGAGAATTTGAGAGATTATAGGCACAAGTTTCAATAGAAAATAAAAGCACAAGGAACATTCCCCTTCAATGGGATACTTGTTGATGAAATCTATTTGGATCGTTAAGAGAAAATATATGAGACTTGCTTTGGGAGGGATTAAGAGAAGCCCACAAGACTAGGGCATGACTTCTCTCAAGGCATGTATTAGTTTGCCTTATACTTATTTAACATGCACGGAATGCTACACATTATATGTCTAAAGCATTCATGTAGTGCTATTGTACTCCTTGCAAGCCTTTTGAACCTCCATGTATATGACAATCTTAAATGTCCTTAACCATCTCTTAACCATTCCATCTTAATGTCCTTAACATCAAGCATAGAAGCATACCAAAGAATGTGTCACTATTTCAATGTCCTTAACATCTATTAGAAATATATGGCCATTCAAGGTCGCCTACCTGCGATTTGCATCAGCAACCTAATGAAATCTAGTCGATCTTTAATGGTGAACCACATCCCAACAACCAACGCTCAGTTTTGTGTTAAAAATCAACAAAAAAACTCAATTAAATAACAATTTTGTGTGGTTAGGGTTGTTGGAAGGTTAGTGCCTTCGTCCCCTTGGATAGGTTGGTGCCTATCCAGCCCGCTATGGATTCGTGGCATGGCTTAACCACTTCCCATGGATCTTGTATAAATCTAGCGTTTGTATCGGACATTATCAAGTCGATCTTTTGGCGCAACGGCAAAGCCATTACAACAAATGGTATCAGGGCGAGGTCACGGGTTCGAATCCTGTGGTCGCACTAGTGAGGTGGGGTTGTTGGAAGGTTGGTGCCTTCATCCCCTTAGATAGGTTGTTGATTGTCCAGGTCGTCGTGGATTCATGACATGGCTTAACCGCCTCCCATGGATCTTGTATAAATCGAGCGTTTGTATCAGACGTTATCAATTCGATCTTTTGGCACAACGGGTTGGTTGGGAAAATTTCCCACAATTTTTATGCGATTTTTTTGCGATTTGAACCCTTAAAAATCCTTGAAAATTACAGCTGATTAAATCAGGATTTTTTGGGGAAAAAATCGTTTCAACCAAAGATTTTTTTAAAATCGGGATTTTTAGATTTTTTAAGGATGCATGCTTCTATGGGGCAAACTACCAGTGACTGTTGCCCTTATCTTGTAATCATGAAAATAGATTTTAATATATAATAAAATTGTATTGTCATTTCCGTTGAAGAGATCATCTAATAAGAAGATTGTTCAGGATCTCAGAACAGGGACTGCAAAAAATGGAGATCACTGGTAGGATCAGCAATTGCTATGGAGCATCAGGAAAGCATCAAAGGTAGGCAATGCAGTTGCGCAACATAAGAGTTGCCAAAACAAATAGGAAGGCTGTTTGTGATCAAGATGCTGCCATCAGAGGGCATCACCATCATGACAACCAAGAGATGCACATTCGGAGAAGGCCATGTCCATGACAAAAAGATTTTGGAGGACTTTGTGATGACCTTTATTGATGTCCTGAGCAAGAAAATGTACAGTAATTTGGCTGCAAACAGGTATATACTGTATGAATAAAAAAAAGGATATTCTTGCTGCCATATCTATCGATGATCAAACTGCTGCTAAGCATGATATTGGAGGGGTATTTGGAAGACTGGCACTGGAAAATAATGCAAGAGAGTGTTTGTGGTTGTTTGCTCTGGAATATTGAAATGCAATCTAGAGGAATATAGGAAATTGATGGCAGGACAACCCGACCTTCTCTCTCCCCAGAATCTAGACAGGTTTCAAGAACTTAAGGAAGGATTAACATACCTACTGCATAATATAAATTAGGAGAGAAAAATCATGCCTTCTTGAGCCACTCAGGAAGGATGTATGTAATTTATTGTTTTCTGTTTTAAATGAATGGGTGCTGCCACCCTTGGCAGCAACTTGCATTAAAAACAAACTGTATTGTCATAATCCTAGCAATGGATTTTGATGGAGGTTAAATACAATTTCGTTTTCCTCCAAAAAATATCTATGGGTGTACAAATTCCGGCACTGTTGAAGTGGTATATTATTTGTGTTCTGTTTTCCATGCTTTTATTCCTATTATATTGATGTTTTGTTCTTGTTGGTTTGAAATCCCTTTACAAATTCTAGGATCAAAAATCTTTAAAAATGAGAGATTTATCTCTATATGTAAATAACACACACAATGTACAAAAATATTACAAAGGACCAATAACAAAATACTAAGTATGTGTTTCACTATCAAACCTGCAGCCATGGAGATGGGATTCCATAGTATGTGTAGTCCTGTGGAATGTCTTGGCTCCTTGCAAGTCGCTCCAAAATTTTCACACATTTTGGCACACAACTCCAGTAAATGTCAAAGTTGCTTGCAACTAAAGCCACAAGAAGACTCATCACAGCAATAAGAACACCAAGATCTCGCTCATCAAGCAGTTGTGCCATGCGATCTGACCTGCTCAAGTCATGCAAACACAAGTTTGCTCAGATATGTTGTGCATGAAATGCAAGATAAATACAGGTCTCAGAACTAGATTCAAGTATTTCCATTATTGATTGACTTACCAGCCTTCTACATTGACAACATCTGGATTCTTTCGATATAGCCGCAGAAGACATAGAGCAGCTTTCTTCCTAACAAGTGGTCTGCAGCTACTAGAAATCTGACAAATATTCAAAGCAAATTACGTCATTGAAGAATACTTTTATCAAGATCCATTATGAAATCTTGATTGCATGCTTTTTGTTTACCAGTAATTTCTGGACATCAGGGGCTAATGACTCAGCAAACTCCTTACCACCAATATTTCCCACCTACATTCAGAAGCATACATAAACAAGGGACACATAAGCAGATTATATCTTAGTGCGAATGATTGTGACAGCATCATATAGAAACATTATTGCGGCATCAAGTATTTAAAGCTTTGCAAAGAAATTCAAAAGGTCTAACAAGCTGGATATGATAGAGCAAACGAAACCAAAAATAGGAACTTTTTCTTCCTACAATACAAACTTCATCCTTCAGCTCATTATCCATGAACACATATATCCCATAACTTACTCCATTACTCAAATTGATTTATTCATTCAACAATTTTGAAAAAGAAGGGATTAACAAATTGGCAAAGTGCAGAGCAAGAGAAAAGTTTGGCAAAGAGAAAAGTAATAATAAAAATTGACAGAGAGGAGTGTAAGCAAATAAATTGGCAGAGGGGAGGGTAAGAAAATATACTAGCAAAGGGGAGACTAAATACATTAAATTTCAAAAGGTCTAACAAGCTGGATATAATAGAGCAAACAAAACTACAAAAAGGAAATTTGGCTTCCTATAATAGAAACTTCATCCTTCAGCTCATTATCCATGAACACAAATATGCCAAGCTTAAACTTCTATGTTACACCTACCCTTACAAGATTGCTAGCTTCAAAAATAAATTGTGATTGTTACCAGGAAGTATAACCGACATGACAACATAAGTAGAGTAGTAGATGCCATCCCTCATACATTAGTATGGATATCTTAAATACATCCACCTACATTAGTAGAGTAGTAGATGCCATCCCTTATATATTAGTAGAGCAGTAGATGCCATCCCTCATACATTAGTATGGATATCTTAAACACATCTGCCTAGAAAACACCAAGAGATATCGATTTGGAGCTATTTTATTTCCTTAAGAATTATTTTATTTTCCTATCTATCTTAAATAACCTCAAGACTGATATCTCTAACATCTTTTAGATAAATGTATTTAAGATACCTATGCTAGTTTACTCTATATTTATCTATATTTTATTTTCTTTTCTTTTGATTCTCTTTTTTAAAGTATAATAAAATTATAAATTTATATATAACTTATTGTTTTATTTATGAAGTACATAAAATATATTTAAAATATCTAAAGTTTTTACTTACTATTTTATTTCTACTTAAATCTAAAATTTTACTTACTATTTTATAAATACCTATATACTTAAATGAAATAATATGTACTTTATTTTACTAAATTTTAAATAAATTATTTACTTCATATTTAATTACATAGTTATTTTAAAGTATTATTTACTAAAGTGAACAGTTATTTATTATTGTATTTACTTAATTACATAGTGATTTCATTAAAATTATTTTATTCACTATGGTTAACAGAAAATAATCGTTCACACAAATAAATAAGTAATGTTATAGAGCGATTAAACTTTTCTATGCCAGCAATACATTTGTTTTGTTTTGTATTTTTATTATTTTTATGTCAGCTGTTTAAAAGTTTTTGTTGACATACTCACTGCATTACACTCCATTAATTGCTGCCAGTGTAGTTACACCTCTTGGTGAAACCGGATAAGAGTAAAGCATTTGAATGGTACACAATATATATATATATATATATATATATGAAAAAGAAAGACAAAAATTATTTTCTTTCAAAGTTGTCATCATCATCATCATACCAGACTCTACTATGATGTTAACTATGTCATAATCAGATAACTAACTAACCATTAACCTTTAACTTCCAGTGATTAGTACTACTTCCTCATATGCTAGGAGTTTCGGCTCAATATGAAATGTTGAAACAGAATACTGCAGCACAACAATTCAAAAAAGTGTAGGCAATCCAGCTTGTCAAAGTCAGAGCTGTTTGCATCTTCCCACTGATCAATTGTATCTAGGTATCTCCTAAATTTAAATATATATATGAATAAAAATTAATGGAATAAATTGTATTATAACAGAATCACCTTAGCAGTCAGGAAAAATTACAAAGACCTCATAATCAAGCACAAAACAAAAAAAAACCGCCTATCATCCTCAAACTATTCTTGTATTAAAATCAAGGAATTGTCAAAGGACTCAAGCTCAAAGCTTGAGGACAGATATGGCCTGAAACATAGCAGCTGGAATATCAGTGATATATATTTTGAATATGCATGCATGATATGAAAAACCAGCATCTCAAAGACAAACAGGAGAATGATAATCTACAATGAGGTGAGAACAAGACAAGCTTGTATTAATTAAAAGCTTACATGTTGTCACCCCAAGCTAAATGGTGACTTGAAGCTAAGAGCTTTTACAACCATTCATATCTACCACCAAGGAATGCATTTAATGCTAAAAGGATGGGCGACATGAAACCCCATTATCATATGCTAAAAGACTTTAAGAGAACCCAAGCTTAAACAAGACTAGGGAGAAATAAAGGAATGAAGTGAATGGAGCTGATGCCCCCTCCAGATTATTGAATAGCAGTCCATATTAAAACAGGGTAATGGGTGATGGCTAATTCAAAATCACCAAACAACTGCCTATTATTGGAGAGAAATGAGCTCTGCTAGATATTTTGTCAAGTTATAAGCCAAGATTGGTGTCCTCTGCATTCTTGAGACAGATTCGGCTTCCTTGGGCTCTGGTTCTCCTTAAATGATTTTGTTTCAGTGGGGATCTGCCGCCCAAGGGTTCCAAATCCTCTGTTTCAGAACAAGATATCGATGTGGCCATTGCTGCAGCAGGAAAAAGGAAGATAACAGAACACATCCAAGCCGAAAATAAATGCATTCCAGCATGATATCCAAATTTGTCCAAAAAGAATATCTCATCTATACACTTAAGGAGTCTGATATGCAGATTCCAGGGATCACAGCTTCCTCTAGAGGAACTGCATGCATGGGTCAAGAAAAACTGGAAGCCAATGTCCAAAGGATCTTCAACATTGGCTAGTGTACATTAGCTTAATTTGGTTTTCTTTGAGCTACCCCTTGAGAACATCATTGGCTCAAAATTCTGCAATTCCAAGCTATGTGACCAATTTTCTTGCAATGATAACATTTTGTCCACCTTTTGTCTCTATCTAATCTTCTACGATTATTTCTTGTGTATAATGCTATCTCAATTTGAGGATCATCATCTTTATCTCTTGCAATTGTCATCTTTTCTTCAAATACCTGAAATCATATCTTCCAAAGTTTGAGAAGATAGTTGACTAAGAGTAAAGATGACATTGCTGAATTTAGAAGACAAACTGTTTCACAAAATGGCTTTGGCATCCTTGTCATCCACTAAAGCATTGACTTCTACTATATATCAAAGGAGAGATCTCATATTGCTTATGTGGTTAGACATAGTGACTCCAACAACCATCTTGAATCTAAACTAAAGCTTTCAAAAAAATTGCATTAACCAATTTTTCCCCAAATAGTTTATTCAAATTATTCCAAATTTCCTTAGATGATTTTGCTACATTTATTTGATGTAACTTGGAATTGGAGAGAGCACAACCAATAATGGCTTCAGCTTTATCATCTCTACTCTGCCATTCCAATAATTTATTGGCATATGTAGGTGGTTTCACATTCCCATTTACTGTACCCCATAGGTTCTTGTGCATTAGATATCTAGATTTTTACTTTCCAAGTGTGGAAGTTGAGGATAGGATATTTATCTAATGGAATTTCCATATCAAAAAAAAATTAAAATGCCCAAAATAATTTTTGGAAAATTGAAATAACATCAAATGCATATTTTAGTTTTTTATACAACCCATGCCCTAGCCACTATAGTACATGACAAGTGATTTTCACAAATTAATGTAAAAATATTTTGTGCCATTCTTCTAATATATTGGCATGAAGTTTTTATTTCTAGCGTGTTGTGATAATCATGCCTTGAAATTGTACAAAATAACCGGGCCACAACTGCTTCCATCATCATTTGCAAAGGGTTAATTTTTTTGAACCGCAACCAAAAAAAAAAGACACAATTGTATTCTCGCAAGTCATGGACTTTCTATTTGTGACTTTAATTTCTGCCAAAAAAAAGAAAAAAATCATATGCATGATTTGTGATCACTTGTAAGCTAGCAACTAGTTTTCATGTTCATGATTGTGTAATAGCAACCCACAACTCCCCACAGATCAATCACAGGCATGATTTCTTCACTATTGAAAACCTTCTACGATTTTATTAAAAGACACAATTTCCTACCATCTAGGATTTGTGTCTAAGAATATTTGCAGCTTCTTGAAACTTTATTCCTCTCTTTCACGTAGTACGCTCAAACTCATGGCTCTATACCATATTGTGAAAAACATTACACAATATTATTCTATTAGATATTAGAGTACTATTGTGAGGTTCATCTCCTCATATAGAGTTCGAGACATGTAAATGATAAAAATGACACATAAGATTCCAAAAGCCAAAAATAGCAATACTAACAAATCCCTTAAGTCACTATGGGGACTTTATTACAAAGGTAAGCTTTATATTCTAATAAGAGATATTCATCCAAAATATCACAGTTGATTACCAAAGCCAGCAATGAAGCTTTGCTTGCAAACATCACTATTGATGAAGATTATAAAATTGTTTTTGACATGAAAGGCAATGGTGTTAATGTTTAACAACGTCGGTTGATCCTTCCAGCTCATGCCTTTGAGAAAGTATTAAACTGAATGTAGCCTTCGGCTATTCATTTAATACTCATTATTTCGTGTCTTATAATCTGGCCGACATAAAAGTTCTTTTGTTATTTATTTTCCAAAGGCCGACATTTGTAAAAGTTCTTTAAATGTATTGAGGCCGACATATAATGAACTCATATATATTCGATTTCAAGTCATGACATTTCAGTCAGATATATGATTCGATAGCTCTCTCCCAGCCCGACATAGAAAAAAGTGCGAATCCTTCTGAGAACAGATAATTGTCAAGTGCGAATAGATCACAGTCAAGGGTGACAAGCGATCATTGTCAATAAGTGAAGTTTGTCATTATAAAAGGCGAACATATCAGAGAACTGCGATCTTAATAAGTGCGAACTACATCAAGGATCTGTGTGAGCTAGTTCTGAGCGCTTATATACCAGTGATCAGTACATTCTACAGCTCGTTAGTGCCATTCAAAGTTGATCTCTCAGTGACTGAATCTTGAAGTTACCAGATCGATCTGATGAAGTGTTGAAGATCTACTGTATACTGTTAGTTCAATAGCCTCAGGTATGATCTAGAGCATTCAATCAGTTATTTCTTATTGGTCTTGTGTCAGACCTCATTGTAAGTTGTAAATCTACCTCTGTTGCATCGAATAATAAGAGAGATCTTTGTTGCTGGGTTTTTCTCCCTCAAGAGGAGGGTTTTCCCAGGGTACATGCTGTGTCATTTTGTCTGCATTTGTTTTAATCTTCTGTGCATTTACTTCTGATCAAATAATTTAACATGGTATCAGAGCGGGTTTGAGGATCGTGATCAGTTTATTGCACTCAGATTATTGCTTTCAAGATGGTGTATGATCTGAAGTTCGAAGGTCCATGCGATTCCATGTCTCATTCAGCATTATCAAGCTGTATACCTTCTAACTCCAGCACCTGGATAATCGACAGTGGTGCCTCTCGCCACATAACCGGATTCAAGGGACACTTATCCAATTTGGTGGAAAAGGAATCTGCTGATCAAGTCATCATTGGAGATGATGCCACCTACTCCGTAAAGGGAATTGGAACCTCCACACTTCACTTGGATTCTGGCATATCGTTTCAATTGGGTAATGTTCTTTATGTTCCCGGAATCAAGCGTAATCTTATTTCTATTTCAGCCTTGGAAGATAAAGGATATCAAGTTGCCTTCTCCAAAGGCAAAGTTCTAGTGTGGATGCAGAACTCTAACTTCAAGGATGCTCAAGTAATTGGAGTAAGACATGATAACCTCTACAAGGTCTGCTCACTTCCTCTTCAAGCATTGGTTCATGACTCTACCAGCCTTTGTGATCTTTGGCATCGGAGATTGGCTCACTTGCACTTTCGAGCTCTACCCATCATGGAGAAGTTGGTGACGGGCCTTCCCAAATTCAACCCGGAACACGAAGGTACATGCAAAGGCTGCGCATTAGGTAAGAACATAAAAGCCCCCTTTCATAGTAGAGAAAATAGATCTAAGTGTATTTTAGACCTAATTCATTCTGATTTATGTGGTCCTATGTCTGTTCCTTCTTCGAGTGGCTTTTTGTATTATGTTCTCTTTATTGATGATCACTCTAGGAAGACTTGGATTTATTTTTTGAAATCTAAAGAATCTGAGGAAGTTCTAGATAGGTTTAAAGAGTTTAAAGCTTTAGTAGAAAATCTTTCTGGTAAACGAGTTAAGGTTCTTAGATCTGACAATGGTGGAGAATACACCTCCAGTAGTTTTCGAAACTTCTGTACTGATGCAGGTATTAAGAGGGAGCTTTGTGTTCCCTATAATCCTCAACAAAATGGTGTTGCCGAAAGAAAGAACAGGACAATTGTGGAAGCAGCAAAGGCCATGATTCATGATCAAGATTTGCAAACCTTCCTATGGGCAGAAGCTTCTAGGACAGCAGTATATGTTCAGAACAGATGCCCTCATAAGATCCTGGAGAATATGACTCCGGAAGAAGCCTTTTCAGGGAAGAAGCCTGAAGTCAGCCATTTGAGGATCTTCGGTTGTCCTGTCTATGTTCATGTTCCCAAAGAAAAGAGAACCAAACTGGAGCCTTCTGGCAAGAAGGGAATCTTTGTGGGCTACAGTGAGACTTCAAAAGCTTACAGAATTTACATTCCAGGTCAGAAGTCGATAGAGATCAGTAGGGATGTCACATTCGAGGAAGATGTTGCATTCAGGAGATCCAGAGGGATTCATATGGAGATTGATAATGAGGAGTCTCCTCAGGACATGGAGGTTGACCATACTCCTGAGATTCAGAGGGAGACAATGGAACCAAAGGAAGATCTTGATCCAGTTGAACCCTTGGAACCTACTGATGGGCCTACAGATATTGCTATTGGGAGGAAGAGACCTCTATGGGCCAGTCGCACTATGCAAGAGGCTGAAAACTTTGCAGCTCCTAGAGGCACATTCAGAGAAAGCAAAAGGCCACATAAGTTCTCCAGTTATGTTGCCTTAATGTGTCAGTTTATAGAATCCGAGCCTTCCTGTTTTGAGGAAGCATCCAGTCTTCAAGTCTGGAGAGATGCTATGTCAGAGGAGTATCAGTCAATTCTCAAGAACGATGTTTGGGATATCGTTCCTAGACCCGAGGGCAAGTCTGTGGTATCTTCCAAATGGCTATTCAAGATTAAACATGCTGCAGATGGAAGCATTGAGAAGCACAAGGCAAGATTTGTGGCTCGAGGGTTTTCTCAGAAAGAGGGAGTTGACTATGATGAGACCTTTGCTCCTGTTGCTCGATACACTTCTGTCCGAACCATCATTGCTATTGCTGCATCTAGAGGATGGAAGATTCATCAGATGGATGTGAAGACAGCTTTTCTCAATGGAGTAATTGAGGAAGAGGTTTACATAGAGCAACCTGATGGATTTGAGATTCATGGGAAGGAGTCACATGTTTGCAAGTTGAAGAAGGCCTTGTATGGTCTTAAGCAGGCTCCTCGTGCATGGTACGAAAGGATTGATCAGTATCTATCAAGCCTGGGCTTGAAGAATGATGCTGATTCAAATCTCTACTTCAAGGTAATCAATGGTGATGCATTAATTTTGGTTTTATATGTTGATGATCTAATCCTCATTGGAGAAGATCACCTGATTCTTGAATGTAAGAAGGATTTAACTTCTGAATTTGAGATGAAGGACCTTGGGCTCATGCATTACTTCCTTGGTTTAGAAGTCTGGCAGAGGCCAGACGGTATGATTTTAAATCAAGGGAAGTACACCATTGACATACTTAAGAGATTTGGCATGATGGATTGCAAATCCATGTCTACTCCCATGGAGACCAATCTTCATAAACTGAAGGAGGCTGCAACTAGTTCAGATTTGGTGGATCCTACTTGTACAGACAGCTGATTGGATCCTTGATGTATCTAGTTAACACTAGACCTGATATTTGCTATGCAGTGAGTGCACTTAGCCAGTTTATGTGTGATCCGAGACAGATACATCTTGTTGCAGCCAAACATATCCTGAGATACTTGCGTGGCACAGTTGGATATGGGTTGAGGTATACTTCAGATGCAGACTTGGAGTTACTTGGTTTCACTGATTCTGATTGGGCAGGCTGTGTTACAGATCGGAAGAGCACCTCTGGCTGTTGCTTCAGTTTGGGTTCTGATCTCCTGGTGCAGCAGGAAGCAGTCTTCTGTAGCATTGAGTACAGCAGAGGCCAAATATATTGCAGCTTGCATGGCAACTCGAGAAGCAGTGTGGCTTCGCAAGCTCCTTGCAGGATTGTTTGGACAATCAATGGAGCCCACCATTATTCATTGTGATAATCAGAGTTGTGTGAAGCTCTCTGTCAATCCTGTGTTTCATGACAGAACCAAGCATGTTGAGATCAAGTACCACTATATCAGAGATATGGTACTGCGAAAGGCTGTACAGTTAAGGTACATTAGCACTGATGAGCAGACGGCAGATATTCTCACCAAGCCTCTCGCCAGAGTAAAGTTCGTGTACTTTCGAGACAAGCTTGGTATGGTGGAGAATCCAGCCTTGACTGAGTATGAGTCTCAGTATCAGTGAGCCTTGCTTAATGAGTTCTTCTCTGTGAGAGAAGTTCGAGGTGAAATCCCTTGTTAATGCACTTTCTTCTGTGACGGAAGAATTTGAGGTGAAAGCCCTCGTTTCCACCCTCTGAGAGAGTCATGGTGGATGTCATGTGTGCGACTCCATGACATATCTTGTACTTGTGTTTCACCCTCTGAGAGAGTCATGGTGAAAGTCACTTGAGGTGACAACATCACGCAAGTGATGAACACTTGTACTTACTATTGCATCTTCTTCTGTGACGGAAGAATTTGAGGTGAAAGCCCTCGTTTCCACCCTCTGAGAGAGTCATGGTGAATGTCATGTGTGTGACTCCATGACAACATCACGAGAGAGAGTCCGTGATGATCTTTCTGTACTTGTGTTTCACCCTCTGGGAGAGCCATGGTGAAAGTCACTTTAAGGTGACACCATCACGCAAGTGATGGACACTAGTACTTAACCATGTGATGGTTGATATCACATTGAGGTGATATATCTCTCTTTATATTTGATTGCAGGCAACAGTTGCAGATGAACATCATGTAGAAATGTTTTTTTAGCTGGAAGATCTCTCCCTAGCTGAGAGGGAGTGTTAATGTTTAACAGCGTCGGTTGATCCTTCCAGCTCATGCCTTTGAGAAAGTATTAAACTGAATGTAGCCTTCGGCTATTCATTTAATACTCATTATTTCGTGTCTTATAATCTGGCCGACATAAAAGTTCTTTTGTTATTTATTTTCCAAAGGCCGACATTTGTAAAAGTTCTTTAAATGTATTGAGGCCGACATATAATGAACTCATATATATTCGATTTCAAGTCATGACATTTCAGTCAGATATATGATTCGATAGCTCTCTCCCAGCCCGACATAGAAAAAAGTGCGAATCCTTCTGAGAACAGATAATTGTCAAGTGCGAATAGATCACAGTCAAGGGTGACAAGCGATCATTGTCAATAAGTGAAGTTCGTCATTATAAAAGGCGAACATATCAGAGAACTGCGATCTTAATAAGTGCGAACTACATCAAGGATCTGTGTGAGCTAGTTATGAGCGCTTATATACCAGTGATCAGTACATTCTACAGCTCGTTAGTGCCATTCAAAGTTGATCTCTCAGTGACTGAATCTTGAAGTTACCAGATCGATCTGATGAAGTGTTGAAGATCTACTGTATACTGTTAGTTCAATATCCTCAGGTGTGATCTAGAGCATTCAATCAGTTATTTCTTATTGGTCTTGTGTCAGACCTCATTGTAAGTTGTAAATCTACCTCTGTTGCATCGAATAATAAGAGAGATCTTTGTTGCTGGGTTTTTCTCCCTCAAGAGGAGGGTTTTCCCAAGGTACATGCTGTGTCATTTTGTCTGCATTTGTTTTAATCTTCTGTGCATTTACTTCTGATCAAATAATTTAACAAATGGGACCCTTGGCCCTAATGGTGTTCATTCCTTTTTTTTTCAGCATTTGTGTGGAACTTTGGGAAGTACTAAAAGAGCCCAAATCTTCTAAATCTATGCTCAAATCCCTAAACTTCACTTTCCTTGAAATCATTCCAAAGTGGGCAGAGGACTTCAAACCCATCTCTCTTTGCAATATTGTTTATAATGTAATCTCCGAAGTAATAGCCATTAGGCTTAAAAAATTCCTCCCAAAAATCCTATAAGAAGAATAGAGAAGCTCTATGCAAGGGAAACAAATAATAGATGGAATGCTTGCCACTCACAAAATTGTTCATTCTTCGATGGCAAGCAAAAGAAAAGACTAACTCCCAAAGTTGGACATCTCAAAAGCCTATGATTAAATTAATTGGTTTATCCTGGACCAAGTCTTGGATAATTGGAGTTAATAAGGATTGGAGAGACTAGATACAATGTTGGTATGCCACTCCCTCTTTCTCAATTTAAAGGCTTCTTCAGTAGCTCCTTAGGTCTACGACAAGAGGGCCCTCTCTCATTAAATTTTCATTATCATGCAAAGGCTCTGAGAAGGGAACTTGTGGAACTCAAAGAGAAAAAGAAAGGAGGGTTAACAACTTCAAATGGGAGTCCTCTCACTCACTAGTGGTTTGTTGATGATACTTTGTTGTTCTCCCTACCCTCCTTGGTAAATGTGAGAACTTTAGAGACTTGCTACGGAACTATGAGTTGACATCCAATCAATAGGTTAATCGAGCAAATTCTTATTTTCAACAAGCAAACTTACTCTTCTCAAGTCTATACCACGAGCTATTCCTCTATATAGGTTCTTTCTTCTCTTGGCTCCTAAAAATATTGCTAACATTACTAATAGAACCATGAGAACCTTCTAGCATGGGGTAAGACATATGAGCCTTTCGAATAAAAAGGTGGGGGCATTCAAAACATCAGTATCTTTAAATGTGCCCTGATTGTAAAGTTAATTTCGAATTCATAACTAGGAGCTCAAATGATTGGATCACAATCTTCAAGGATAAATATTTGAAATGTAGGAATGCAAGCTCTTTTATTTCATTAAGGAAGCTTCCTAATAGATAATCCATTTGGGAAAGTATGAAATCTGTCAAGCAAAAGTTACAAAAACAGGTCTTTTAGATCAATAATATTGCGAGAAAAGTGGAGTTTTGGAAGGTTTTGTGGATCCTTGATCAGCTTCTATGTCAGATCAGAAACTATGAAACCTTACAAATCCAGGCCTCTAACATGTGGGGTGCCATGGTGGATAATTATTGGAATGGGCAAGAGGAGGTGGGGTCATCTATAGATCCTAGAAAAAGAGTTTGGGTGATGGGCAAGAGGATGAAGCCTCTAAAAATCTCACCCTCAATGATTTTAGACCTGGCAATTGCATAGGCAGGGATACAATGGCCTGGGAAAGGAAAGGGAGTGGTTCCTATGTAGTGAGGCAGGGCTACTTTAATTTTTTAAGCTCAGTTAAGGAAGTCCCTCTCTTAGGTCCCTGAAAGAAGATATGGTTTTCTACGGATTGGCCTGAGTCCAATATTTCCTTTGTTTGACCATTCATAGTAAATTTTGACATACAATCAATTAATTAAAAGGGGCTTCAAAGGGCCAAGTAGATGCATTCTTTTCTCAAGGAGTGAAGAAGAAGATAACCACCTACTTCTTCATTGCCCCTTTGCCAGATATATTTGGAAAAGGTTTCTTTCATTCTTTAACTCTCTTTGGGTTTTTGATATTCTATTTTAGATCATTTGGAGGCATGGAACAGCCCCACCTCTATAGGTACATCCAAGATTTATGGAATCTTGCCTGAAGTATGATCTCCTAGAAAATATGGCTGCAAAGGAACAACAGGGTCTCCAATAATAGGAAGTATGGATGGATTTAGTGATCAAGTGTATGCAAATTCTGTCCTTGAACAATTGTCCCGAGAATAAAGAATGCAACCCTTGTGATCTAAGCACCTATAAAATGGCTACAAGCCTACAACTGAGAAAACCTACAGTTAGCTGAAAGCCAAGCAGGAAAAAAGGGTTAAAACCCCTCAAAGATGGGAGATGAAGTTTGATGGTGCTTCAAAAGATAGCCATGGTATCTCAGGGGCTGAAGCAATAGTTTTTCTTCTCTGCTATCTTAAAAGTTAAAGGTAATGTTACTAGCTTTTTCCTGCTTTATTTCCCATAGAGAGTGGATGATTCATTTCCTGCTAGTGCTTGCTTCTGATAAGGAGGAGGTTATATTCTTCCCTGCTATTTCCTTTCCTTCCCTTCACCAAAACACTCAGGCACATCAGCTTTGAAACTTTTTTCTATGGTGGTACAGATTTTAGAAGGTTTCCATATAGAGTTGCGCTGTTTCGGTGTTTTCTGTTTTCCGATTTGTTTCCTTTTTTACAGCATTTGTTCTTCATTTCTTTTGGATGGTCTGCAGTTTCAGCACTGAATATGCTTGGGATGTATTTCCAGTTCCCTTCTCATGCTTTTAACTTTCCCTGCATGTTAGCATTTGAGTGACTGAGCAGCATCATTGGTGATTGTATTTAGTCTGAGTGTTCTATTTGTAATTTTTGAAACGTTTCTCTTTAAACCAGTATAGATATCTTAAATACATCTATCTAAAAAATCCTAAGAGATATCAATTTGAAGTTATTTTATTTAATTTGAAGCTAGTTTATTTATTTAAGAGTTATTTTATTTTACGTTAAAATAATTTTATTGTATCTATATTGTTTAAAAGTTTATTTGTATTTTTTTCTATATTTTAAGTTTGATTAATTATTTAATTATTTAAAGTTTATATACTTCAATTATAATTAACAAATTAAAAAATATCTCAAATTAACAAATCAAAATATTTTCTTTCTTGACATAAACTTCTTAGAAATTTGATTAACCTTTAAATTTGAACTTAAAATAATATAGACCTATATATATATCTTTGTTTTACATGCTACTAGTATCTTTATCATTAAATATTATTATTTTGACATGTATATGGCTGTCATATTTTTTAAATAAAAGGTAAGAGTTTTTGTTAACACACTCTACCCCTTGCTGCCAATGTAGAATGCCTCGTCATTAATAAAAAATTTAATTCATCAGACAAAAACCACAGTAATAGGTACAGGCATAAAAAGTAGAACCCATGACTCTTGTTCTCCAGAAATTAACTAATAAGTAGACTTTCTATACCAAGAAATGCGCTTGATACTTCATTCTCATAGAGAAGTTTTAATCATCACAAATCTCTCACAATATTATGTGTATTGTAGCATTACAGATGTCATTCATGGATAGATGCTCATATACTAAAAATATTACAACATACTTTAATCATCCTTGCTACCCAATTAAAACAATAATAAATATTAAATCTGAGATTCTAAACATTTTTAAGAAACAGTTATTTCTTTAATATAAAACAGATTTTATCCAGATTGGGAACCTTTTATACAAGAGGGACTTAATAAAATGTCCAGTCAGATAGGCAAACTGTTTTGCTGGGTACGCAGAGATGTCAGAATTGGGCTTTTACCAATCCAAGGTGGGAAAAGATATTTCGAAGTAGTAACCCTTAGTCCTACCTGTGGTTGGAGAATTCCCCGGATTCCCAGGAACACATTGAAGCCAGACGTAGCCACTGGGGTAGCACGCACTAGGGTTGGCAATCTGTGGTTGCAGCTCGGAGAAACTCCCTAGTGGTGAGAATTTGAATCCAAACATCTAATAAACAGTTGCATGCATTTGAGTCCTGAGTGTAACCAGCTCAAAAAACAATCCCAAAGCAAGTCTCTTTATATAAATTCCACCACCTAGGAGTATCATGGTTGATGGTGTATAATGCATTTGATGTAAAGAGCTTTTGCAAACCACAGTGAAAGGTAAGTTCTCATCCAAGTCAAACTAACGAAGTGAAGGGAATGATCAAAAGACCAAATAGGGAAGATTATCATCATCGTCAATGGCTTGTGCCAACACTTACCTGTAGAAACTTCAGAAAGGTAAAATATGTCCTATGCCAAACCATGATACCTGCACGATCCTCTCCCGGAGGCCAAACTGGCACACCATCTAACCATATAGTCTTTCACAGATTCCCATATGCTTCACAGTAGGAATTTGAACCAACAGACAAAAGCATTACATGAAGTTGAATCACTGTCGCTGACTCTTTTGTGTTGGAATAAATATATGTGTTCAAACTCCAATAACAGGGTCCAACCATTCAGACTCTTTGTTCATGGTTCAACCACACAAAACAGTTCACTGCTGCAACAATGTGTGTTGATTCTCATCCTCATTTTATTACCATTGTACTTCTACGTATGTTATCTGATTAAGATTGAATAGAAGAGATTATAATTCTAACTCACTGTTTTCTACGACAGTGTAATTGTTTTCAGATGTGCCTTAAGGCTTAAACTTCTCTCACATGTTCAAGCATATAAGAAAACATTATGATTTTCTTAAAACTTGATCAATTGTCCCCACACCATCTTCCATGGCCCTTCAACAAAGAGCATGGAGAGTAGCCTTCTGCATCAGATTCTTACTGTTGATCTTAATTTCCCACCACTGGCACAAGCTTTGAGAATACCAAACTTCTCATCAATGATATAACAAGAATTATTCTCCTCTAATTATCAAATGAATTAAATGTAAGAGGACTATATTATATAATTATATATAATATTTAAATATAATGATATAAACATATATAATGACAAAATGTTGTAGATGGGATTGGAAAGTACAACTACTACTAGTAGCTGCAAAAAAAAAATTGTTAACAAGGGTTTGAACATTTAAACAATACACCCCCCATTTATGGGGTCCCACAGGTTAATCTGCCCAAGGTGAACAGAGAGACATTAAGTGGAATCCTCCAGATAGGGGATGGCTCAAAATCAACTTCAACAGAACAGCTAAAGGGAATCCAAAAATGGCTGGATGCGGATGAGTGATAAGGAACCGTGAAGGTGAAAATCAACTTCAACGGAGCAGCTAAAGGGAATCCAAGAATGGCTGGATGCAGATGTTGTTGGAACACAACCATCTACTGAGAGGGGGGGGTGAATCAATAGATCAATAAAATTTAACTTTTAACACCTCTTAAAGCAGATAAAATAAACATGCAGAGATCACACATACAAATGCACATAACACCAGATATACATGGAAAATCCGATATGGGTAAAACCACGGTGAGAATTGCTGCTTGAGTCTACTGCTCAAATTCAGCCTCACAATAAAACCTCGCTGGTTACAAAGTTTATGGGCACCAACCCTAAGGAGACACCAATCCCCTAATTTAGGAGCACCAACTCCAAGGAAGCACCCACTCCCTTACTGAGCACCAACTCAAATATCTGAAGGCACCAACCAATCAAATTTACAATAACAATACGGAGGAACAACTCCTGATTACAAATGATTCATAACTGAATCCAAATCAATGTTGCAAACCTATTTTGCAACTGCTCATACCTTGCTGCTATTCTCTCAGCAAATCATTTTCGTACTCTGCTCTGCTCTTTCACCCTCTTTGCACTGTATCACACCTCTGCATAATTTGAATGCAAAATCCTAGATGATTTTCTGTAATTTGGTCTAGGTAACTCTTGTTGCTGCATTACTTGCATTCCCAACACTTAGACAATGTTTTGCTTGTCTTACTTCTCATACCTTCACCGACAAGCAATCTCTCCTCGAGCCATGCACACCTATACTAATTCACTGCATTTGCTAATTTTAGCAATTATCAAACCCTAGATCAGATACGCATTAAATGCCATATCTTGCATGATCGGTCTATTTTTGAATTTTGATCGTCTTTGCCTTTGTCTCGCCGTCTGTACATCTTGTCGCCAACCAAAAATGGTAGCTGGAGCGGTTGAGCCAATTAAATCCATTCATTGTGCGGTTTGTAATTGTTTCCGCCATTTACACAATTCACTCCATCACCTAGCCGTTACAAATTCAAATCTTTGAATTCAAAATGTTGATCAATCTCCTTCGCGTCACAATCCAACGGTTGTCATTTAATCGTTTCACCTTTAAAACACGATCATTTGATTAAGTTCTTTTAAACCAATGTCGTAGATCTCCATCGCATTGTATATAACTATTGCACTTAGGCTTCGGGCTCAAAAACCATTTCTGCGATGAGAAGGAGCCTTGCAATGCAATAACCGATCGCCATCTGTTGCTTCAGACACGTGTCCTCTTATCGCTCCATCACTCATATGAAGAGGACTCGCCATGCTCATTGCATATCACTCTTTGCTAAGTGTTGTGTAATTCACAACGACGATGTGAATAACCCAAGCAATGCAATCATATATCGCCACCTGTCATGATTGACACACATCCTCATATCACTCCATCACAATTTTAAACTGAGGACCCACCATTCCTTTCATCGCATATCGCTAGTTTGCATAGTGCGTGAAGAATGTTAAACGCAATGCAAAGGAACTAAGCGATGCAACCATATTCTACCACTTGTCATTTCTGACGTCATACTCCACTACCATCACATATCACTTTTATGCCTTGCGCCTGAGCAATGACTTCTGTGATGTGAAGAGCTCGCGTGAGCAATCAATGCTTTCCACCTGTTAACATGACATCACATTCAACTACCGTCGCATATCACAAATATGACCATGTCTTTTTGCTTCACAATTGCGATGTGAAGCAATTGTGCGATGCAATAAGATATTGCCATCTATCTTTGTGATGTCACCATCCACTATCATCGCATATCGCAAGTTTTCTTAGCGCTTGAGGAGTGAAAATGTGATGCGAAGAGCACTAGCAATGCAATTAGAAACTGCCACGTCGCCACCAAGCGGTAAGGAAGGAAGTTTTGATAACTTTGTTGGTGACTGGCGGAGGTTTGAAAACCAACATCAAATGCCAACTACCTTCGGACTTAGAAAATATTTAATTCTTAGACCAAGGCGCCATGACTAAAACCAAGGGTTTTACCTGCTAAACCCTAATTCTATCGGAGAGCAGAATTAATTCATTTCTGATCTCGTTATATAACTTTTGACCATGTAAATCACACCATTGGAAAGCTCTCGAAAAACCCACTTCAAATTTGTTGTCTATTTTCACCACAACCTTCTGCAAATGACCTTTGCAATAACATGACAACATTGCATCTTTTTATTCAACGAATGCAAAACATGCTCTTCTCTCCATCATTCTTCACCATTCTTTCTATGACATATCCTCTGACATTCATGACATTCATGACATGCAGACCTCCAAAGATCTCCTCTTTGACATCAATCCAATTGCTTTTTGACATCAATGACAACATAATGCCAACAGATGTGTGATAAGGAACCACAAAGGTGAAGTCCTGCTAATCTCAAGAAAGGGGGTGGGGATAGCGACAAACAACGAAGCTGAATTTCATGCTGCATTGTTGGGGGTGTAAAGGAATAAAACTCAATTTGCAAAGAATTCATTTGGAGGGCGACTCACAGTTAGCCATAAATGCAATTGGAACGTGGAGTATACCAAACTGGAAGCTAAACAAATTAGTAAGTCAAGTGAGAGAAGGGTTAAAGGCATATGAAGAGTACACCGTGGCACATATTTATAGGAAAGGGAATGCATTGGCGAATGAAGAGGCGAAGGTGGTGGCGGAAATCAATGCAAAAGAATGTGAGGCAAACTAATTAGTATCTTGGCATGAGCTATGCAGTAAAGAGGAGACTTAAGAGGACAATAAGGGGTGGCAAATCAGTTCATAAGATACGAGCAAATCATAAAATCGTAAGCAACATGTAGGGAATGATGGAGACAAGAAGTTTAATGATGGCAGCAATTCCTTAAAACACCATCAACAAGTAGCAAACAGATTTAAGGCGAAGATGGATACTATAATATGCATGGTGGTGAGGAAGAGGCAGGTGGCATTTTATGGTGAAATTTATGAACAAAGGTTGATGGGAGTATTTAAGACCAGAGCAAGCATCGTCCTTCATGCGCTACGGACGGTGTTGGGGGATGTCTATGTAAGTGGGAATGGTAAATATCGTGTTAATTCGGGCATTGCGTCAATGTTCCTTGCAATGTTGCTTGATGCAGGTGTGGAGGAAGGAACGGCAGAAAAGATGATGAAGCAGTTGGTATGGTCTCAATGGTGTGGTGGGCTGCTACCTGGACCATGCAATTCCGGGAAGGGGTTTCATGCTGGATGGGAGAGGGTGGCCACAAGTTGGTGCAAGGCAGAGTGCCCCGCTAGTGTCATTCGTGGTATGAGGGATGAGCATGAACATCAAAGGAAGGAGAAGCCATGCAAAGAGGAGAATTAATTTCCTAAGGGGCTGTGTGAATGGGGTCGCGACAGGAGAAGCTGACTTCACACTGGTGGGCAACAAGCAGGAGGAAGGTGCAAAGGCTACGATGGGTGACTAGCGTCCGAAAAATCTGTTAAGATGTAATAGTTCTTAGCGTTTTAAGAAAGAATGTAACAGAAAATTTAGGAGTAGAAAGGGTAGTAGATAGCCATACTTATGCTCAAAAGCATTATGTAAAGGATAAGCAGAGCCAATTTTGGAAATAGCGGCTCATTTTGGGTGTATTAGCGTCAAACTGCAGAAATGCATACACAGATGTAGAAGGAGAAAAAATATGTAATCTTTTTTTATATTATAGACAGGTGTGACCCCGATAGCGCCACATTTACCGATCAAACATATATATCAAATAGCAAAAATATTCCATAACCAATAGGCTCTAGTTATGGATTCAAAATCAGAGCACACTCCTGTATCCATGGATTTATGATAGCTAACAGATGACCAAAAGGGAAGCATAATAAATTAATAATGAAAACCATAGTTTATAATGAATAATCCAAAAATGTCTCTTCTGACAACTGATTATCAGGACTTTTGCCACACTTGCAAATAGAATCTCATAGTAACCATTTACTTGAAAATTTTCACAATCTGAGTACTTTCATCCTCCCTTTCAAATTTCTGTTTTCTGTGTATGATTTCCAAAAAATAACAAATTTGCAGGTTCTTTTGTTGCCATTCAACTATTATAGGTAAAAAAATCCACGTAACCCACATTGCTCAATTTACAAAGAAAGAATTCTGTCTAAAACATCCAAATATCCTACCAATTTAGTGGAAGTGTCTGAAATCCCATATTTTATGTTAATGTAGCCATAGTCAGGCTCAAATTGCTACAATAACTTCAAGATGAAAATGAAAATGGGCCAAGGAGGGACTTCAATGCATTTTTACTTGTTTATATTCCCTACAAAGGATTCCAGTCATGCTTTCAAGAAAAGTAAAACATTTTTTTCTATATTGAATAGGATAAAATACATGCATGGAAAGGTTTAAGAAGAGAGAAAAAATTCTTGAGCTGAAATTATCTCAACAATATGGTATTACAATAGAAAAACACCCTCTTCGCCAAGATAATCTGATACAAACTACATAACCATTATAAATTCTGAACTAATTTTAGTGCAAGGTAACTAACTAAGGTTCTTAAGAAAAAAGCTTTGAAAAAATGTTCTTACCATGGTAAGTGCCAAACATTGAAAGGTCTCATTACGGCCAATGATGTCATTGCGGACAGTGTTGATAGCCAGTCGTAGAAAGTCATGATTCTCGTTTAATAAGCATGAAGTCACTATGTATCCAACCTGGCAAATTTCACATGTTCAAATTCCAAATAACTTGCAAAGAATTTGGATAAAATTTGGGTCCCATGAAAATGAACACATTAACAATATAATATATTGCCAAAATAAGTATTAAATTATTCCGTTTGTGACTTTCATACAACAACAGAACCCACAGGATGCCATTCAGTAGAAAATATGATCACCATAACACAAAAAAATTCCTGACACATATGTAAGTCAAGATAAATAAATGATATTTACAATAGCCTGAAAATGCAATGAGAAAAGATAACTAGAACCTACACATTCACATATAACAATTAAATGACACTAACCAGCCTCGCTAACAGCATAGTCACATTCATATTTGTTTCTTCTTCTCAGATGGAAAGTCTTTTCACCCGAAACTTAGACACACTATATTTTACGTTTCTAATTTTGCTTCCATGCTCAATTTATAACAACATTGGGTTTAATTTCCATGTTCAATTTATAACAACATAGACTCAAGCAAAAGCTATTAAAAAGATATAAGCTAAAACCTAAAATATAATCTGATTTCAGCAATAAATGCCAGTATGAATTTACTGGACATTTTGGAAGAAATCAACATTCACTTGCAGAAGCCCAACAAAAGGGCAATCAATTCATAAACAGAAAAGATTTATAATACCTGTTTCTCTGGATACTTTGGAGCAGATATAAGGGCAACAGTCTCCATATGCCCAAAGTCTACATCATAGCCAAGCATATAAATGTAAAGCATCTTCCAAACATATTTTTTCTTCTCGTAAGGTGTCAAACCCTGTCAAAAAGAAAATATATAAATGTTAACGACAATTGTATTCACTGTCTACTTCTGCTTTTCAGAAATTTTTGAACTGTTATATCATTATTTGCTTTACAAATATGCAATCCATCCATGGCAAAGAATGTTGCCAAAAGATCCAGGCGAAAAACAGCCTTTGATGCTTAAATAACAAGAATGGCATGCAAATAAACCACAAAAAATCCTTCATAAAAGCTCTTTAATCATTAATAGCAGTAAAAGAGGTGTAAAAGAGGTACATCAGTTTGTATGTATGGCATGCAATGCAAGGCAACTTGTATCAAGAACAAAATTTTACCAAATCATATAACTTTCTTGACTAGCCAATGCAATAAACAGTATCAATCAAAGGAGGGCAACCTGAATGATTAAGCCATAGTAACCAGGAAACCCCATTACAGGAATGTGGACCACATTCCCATCCTCACACGCAGTTTCTGGTGACTACATTTATATCTAATGAACCATATCCTTATTCATTTACTTGTGTACCCTAATTTGATAATGTCCCCACCCCCACACTGGTACCCATACATCTACATCTCTAAATAACCACATATTAGTAACCCAATACTAAACATGGATAGGTGCAAATCAAAAATCGGTTTGAAGATCCAATGCATATTTTTTATAAAATATCTAAACAATTATACATATATAATTTTGCAAGGAAATCAGACTCCATGTGACGGGACAAGTGTGCTCTGTTTTTCCTTTCTCTAAATTGATACACACTCAATCAAAGGACAGCAACCTTATTGATTAGCCACTTGGAGCCTAACACCTAGTGCAAGTTAAAAATCTGTCTGAAGATACAGTGCACATTTTAGTGCATAGTGAAAAAAAAATATGTGCACATAATATTGCATGGAAATCAGAGACTACACATGTCTAGATAAGTATGCCCTCCTTTTCTTTTCTCTAAATCAAGAATTAATATGCATTTCAACATATAAACACTCACAAAAATATGAAATTGATCAGAAAAAGTGCATGCTCAGAAAAATAATAAACAACTCTTTGTGTTCTTCAAATGGCAGCACAGCCGGTATTGGCATGGTGTGATGGTTTATAGGTGGCATTGTTGTTCTTGCCACCAAGGTTCAAACCCCTGGGGTGGTATTGTTGAATGGTTGTATCTGGTTCATAGCTCCGGTCAAAAGCGTTTACGCCTTGAATAAAAAAAAATGGAAGCACAAAAAAAATTGAAAAAACAAATGATAAAATCAAAGGGATAATTGATCATATACAACAAAGGGGAAGCACATGACACTGAAATTTTATATTTTTGATGGTGAGCAAACTTAAAAGTTTTTCAAATGCCTTGAGGATGGATAAGGCAGAAACTTGGAGCAACTAAAAATTGTGGCCAAAGTTGGAGAATCTCAATTTATCAAATAAAATCAGTTTGTGTTAGTATTACAGAAATTCATTAAGAAAAGCACATTTTTACACATTTAAGAATAAAATGAAGTAGCAATAGAAAGCAAATACACTCCACATTGTCACCAGGGTCAAGGATCAGTGGTGGGATTAGTAAAGTTTCAAACTGCCCACCAATGACTCAGTCCAGCAGACATCTGCCCAACCTAAACAACATCTGAATAAATTGTGCTAAGCAAGTAGAGGTAAATTTGGCATAATTCTTGTGCTAAGCAAGTAGAGGTAAATTTGGCATAATTCTTATATCTGGCATCAAAGGCCAAAGAAGTTCATTTATTTGGTGCAGCCCCATTAAGGGGCATGTTTCAAGAAAGCATCCTGAAAAAAAAAGGTTTGCAATTGCTTTAAATAAACATGAACGTCAAACCATTCCTTCAGTACATATTACATATTTACTCTGTGAATATAAATCAAGTTTATGCCATCTTTCAACAAATGATTTCAAAGCAAATAGCCAAGTGACTCTTTTAACCTGAGACTAGCTTCAGATGTGTGGTGACACAAGAACAACTTACAACTTCTGAGAACAAACAGCAATGACCCACCCCCTCATTTTCCACAATCCAATACATAGGACAGGGACGTGAGGACAGCAAGCGACAACCAGGGGAAGGTGAGAGATGCAAAATGCAATGCAAATGCACAGAAGAAACAAATTTAAATAAAATTTAGCTAAGATCTACCCTCTAAGAGAGGAAATATCAGAAATGTGTATCAGAAAATAAGTCCTTCGCATGCAAACATCAAACAAGAAATTGTTCAAATATATGACGCTGCCTTTGTAAAAAACATGATTCATTTTTCATTACTAAAAAGAGACAAAACAAAATAGGTGATCCATTAATGTCACATTACATCAAGCTTTTAGTACAAATGATACAACAGGTAAGTAAAAAATTAGGTAAAGCCTAAAAGGCTAAAACCAAATAGCAAATGCTTTATTCAATTTTTTTTGTCTCTAGGCAGTCTAAGAGTTCTTAAAGCCTAACCAGTGCCTCTGCCATCATCCCTTGCATTTTCCATGTCAGGCTTATGGCAGATCTATTTTGGCACTTCAACTAAACATGTGCACACAAATACACAGGCTCATCATTGTCAAATTGGATTGGATCCCCTAAATTTGCATTAAATCTTGCTATTAACCAAGAGTATCCTTATGCCTATGGGCAAAGGCTCTTGCCTTTAAAAGGTAATTATGTTCCTATTGATCAAGAAGATAAGGCAATGAGTTTGGCAGAACCCTCTGCAACAAAGCACCCCAGAAGTTGAGAAAATAAGAAAATGGAAATTTCTCTAAAGCTCTAAAGCTGATCCCCATCCTTTCAACTGGATTATCTTTGCCTGTAATTATTCAAAGAATCAAAACATAGTTACCATCAGCAACAAAATTGACTTTTTCAACACAAAAATTGAAACATTTTATTAACTTGCAGTCAGCAATTTTGAACCAAAAACTGCAAATAAATTCCAATTAAACTGTGTTAAAAACGGCATTGCAATTTTTGGCAGTGTTTTTACTGTATATTGTGATTCTTTTGTTTTTTCAAGGTTGCCAGGAGACTGGTACTGGTATGGGAGACTGTTACCAGTACCGGTACGGCTTTTTTTGTAAATAGGAGACGGGGTACTTGGAGACGCCATCTTTTTTTAATATAAATAAAAATAATAATAATAATAAATTAATAATTTATAAAATATATCATGACATTGAACTTTCAAAACAAGAGCAGTAGTAAAGTTTAACGATGAACATTAACTTTAAAGTTTAAAGTGTAAATACACAAATGGCATTGTGTCAAAGAGAACTTTATGTTTTCACATTATAAATGTTTTATGCTTTCAAGTTTCATGGGAGACGCCAAATTTTGTGTCGAGAGACTCGGAGAAGGCGCGTCAAGTTTCCAAGCTGCTGGAGGCGTTTCTAGGGACATCTTCGGTACCAAAGACCAAAGAAGTGTACCAATCCCTGAGACGCGTCCCAGGGGGCAGGAGACGCATCTCCCGCCAACACTGGTTTTCCCTAAACCGATATTTTCCAATTAAATCATGATTAATTGAAAAAATCTCTCTTTTGGTTTACCAATTTATTCCCAATAAAGTTTTTTGCTACTATGATCCAAACCTTCCTTGTTCCACTGTATTGAAGAGAACCATTGAATTCTGCAAAAAAAAAAAAAAAGATTTCAATGGCAGTTCCTAACCACTTCATTACCACTCACGGCACTCTCACGGACATCTCCACAGCCTTTCTTGGTATAATGTATAAGCTAACAAACAAAACAGTATTCAGCCTATAAACTTCCATAAAAGACGAAAAAGCAAGAACATGGGCATAAAAAAGTGCTGTGGCTACAGTAAATGTTTTGACTGAACTCAAGTATTATATTAAATTGAAATTATTAATTAATACATTTCATTATTCCATGTATGCCAAGCAAAGAAATATAAAGATATTCACAATACTTACTGTACATTTTATAGGCATACTGTATCATTAGAGTAAGATTAATGTTGATTTTGTACAGTTTATTGATTGTTTTCCTCCTGACTGCTTCAGACTCTGCAGTATTACAGAGCAGCTTTTAACAAAGCCAACACTCAAAGAAATTAAACAAATATAAGAGACCTAGGTTGGCTTGAAAAATAAAATAGTTTGAATGTGGTAAATCAAAATTCAACCTTTAAAATTACTTCTCTCTTTACCATACATGAGCACATGGTTACCATACACACACGAGTCATATTGGCATATAAAGAAACGGCAAGGTAACTAACACAGATAATAAATAACAAAAAAATCTAATAATATAGGTTGTTAAGATAATAGAACTAAGTACTACTGAAAAAACAAATAATGAATAATGAATATAAAAACAATCATTTATTCCTTGAAAGTCCCTGTCTGCCTGGTCAGCAAACAAATTATTATTAACTAATAATAGCTAGATATTGATATAAACTATATAGTACCTCTTTAACATGCTTCAATGAAGCACAAATTCAATTTTACTAAGAATGAACTTTGACAAGACCTTCAGAATTCAACACCAAGTTTACATTTTTGTTCTTCAGACATTCATCCATAATCAGCTTATATTGCTCTAAACTTGTGAGGATATTTTGGCGCACCATCTTTTTTCAAAGGAATCCATGTCCATATGTTGCTTTGCCAATTTTGCATGATAAAATTGTCAATAACTGTTGCTTTGCTTATACATATTTTCTAAGTTTCCATCTTCTGGGAAATATAGTCTGTCAATATTGATAGTCCCAGTATGTAATTGATTGATGACCATACTAATAATACCTGTATCCATGTGAATTGAAGTTTGTAGGCAGTGATTTTTAGTCCCTAGATTTCTCTTAAAATACTTTACCCTATCAATCAGTTAGGTTCCTTCTTGTTCTGTCACAAATTGGATAAGAAGTCTTCCTATCTCTTCTTTTTCACTTCAGGTTTTATTCTAAATTTATTGAACTAGAGGTTTTTAACCGTTTTTTGGAACATACTTTTTCGTTCCATTCATCGATGTTTAGGCCCTCACTGAAATTCTAATACAATGATTCTTCAATTTACCTGAATATTCTTCCACTATATACTTCAACTTTACTTCTTCTTGAGATCATCCATTTCTTCTTTACGGTACTTGATTTGTGTCAAAAGACTTTAATTTTGTTTCAAACATCTCAATATGTTCTTTTCCATATTCTTTTAACCGTTTATTTCAAAAAATATATTCAATTTTTCCAGAGTCATAGTAGACTTGTCAACATTTTCCCACCAGTAAAATGTTTGTCCTTCAAAAGGAATACCATTGTGAAATGGAAGAATCTTTTCCCTAACATAAGACAAAATTTCTTCTATATCTTCTGTATAGCAATTCTATTGTTGACCATTATCAAATCTCAAATAATTATCACCCCTTTATTTGTTCACCAATACATTTGTTTCAAAAATTGTATGATAAAAAACAAATTGCTCCAATCCAATTTCAGCTATTAACATTGTGGGATTTTAAAACTTTAGGCACTTAACATATACCTTCTAAGTCATCTTTACACAGTCCTATGTAGCCACCTGGTGAACCTTTTGAAATGGAAAATTGCCTTCACCAATTTGGTTTGCCAACAACGCCTAAACAATTTGTTTCCACACCAGCAACTCCATCTCCAACCTGTCATTTGTCGACATGGGATTTGATATCTCAAGCCTCAATAATCCAGTAAGATATTTGTTTCACTGTCTTTCATTTGTATGTACAGTTTGTTTTTAAAATGTAGTCAGACAATGCTAATTATTGTTTTATCTTGCAAAGGGTGCATGAGAAAATAAAAATTATTAATCACATTCAAAACAGGGATCTTTTCTTTGTAGAGAATAATGTTTTTCTAATCTTCTTTGAATTTACAATCTTGGCAGTCCCTTCACATTCAACTTTCCATCCACTTCATTATGGTCAATTCTCCATGCAGTTCATTACAGTAAATCGCTTGGTTTTGAGATCTATCTATACTCCAAATTTTGAGCATTTCTTGATTAATTGATTTCTTATTAGTTATATGTCAAATGTTGTACCTTATATTTTTTCTATCGAATCACATTTTAACAAAGATGCCAATTTTTTAGATCGTTTCCAAGTAATTCACCAATTTGGTGTATGAAAGATCTCTTGTGAAAGGTCGTACGGAAAATTATTTTTATTTACCCCATATATTTTTCAAGGAGATGATTAACCTCTCTGAGATGTGAATCTGTGCCCTCCTCTATGGAGCACACACACCTTCGCCACAATGTACATCAACCCTCACTGATAAACTGTTGATTAATTTAAGTAGTAGAATAACTCCAAAGATGATCACAAAATTGTTCCAGTTACAATTTTCTTGTTGTATAAAACTTCACTGTTATAGTATTTTACACTAATTCTTACATAATAGTCCAGGCTTGGCTGCATTATTTGTGAGAAAATTAATGAAACAATGACAATCCATCTTTCCAAAATCATGTTTTGCCAAACTGTTAATGAAAAGTCGGTCCCCATTTCTTCAATCTTCACAATCTTAGGTATAACATTTGTGCAAGCCTTGCATGCAGCTGTTATTCAATAAATCTATGTAACTAACACATTTTGGCCTTCCTACAATTAATGCCTTTTGTCCATCCTTCAACAATTCTAAAACACCAAAATGACCTTGCTAAGAATTGTCAAGTTATGTGTTCTTTTTCTCAGTATTCGTTTCATGCCACTAACTTTAAGAGATTATGAATGTTGTCTCATTCTCCTCCTTAACGGGTATTATTCAAAAAATCGATGTAACTAACACTATTTCATTCTTCTTAAGATTAATGCCTTGTGTCCATCCTTAAACAATTCTAAAACACAAAAATGACCTCGCTAAGAAATGTCATGTTATGTGTTATTCTTTTTCTCAGTATTTGCTTCATGCCACTACCTTTAGGCTTTAAGAGGTTATGAATGTTGTCTCTTTCTCCTCCTTATCAGGTAAGTGGATGAATGTTGTACAGATGGGATACATAGGGTGTAGTTCACACCATCATCGGAAGGAAATAAGTAGGTTCTGATGAAATGCCATGCAGAATTTTCAGAATGCTATGGCTTACTAAGAATTGAACGTAAAGGCAACGAATAGTTATTCCATACATTCCACTCCTTGTGATTAGAAATAACATAAATTTTGGCACCCAATTGCCAATGTAAGATTATTGACTACACTGCAAGATGTACAGTTTGACATCACCAAACCATGTCACATGATCAAAATACAAACAAATGAAGTGAATCTGAAGCTCAACTGCCAATCGTTACAGTGTACCACTTTTACCAGCAGCTGAACCGCACAGTTAAATTAATATGGCAAGTACTTTTAGTTTCAAGTTTCATAATGGAACCAAACCGACATCAGTAAACAACTATCACAGTTAGATTCGTGGCATTAAATTTTTCTCTGCAATCCCAGCCACAAAGACTATGCTGAGAAAACTTAAAAGTGCAGTGCACTTGAAGGATTTCAACAAATTCAGAGAAAACCGGTCCCAAAGCGATCCTTCAAGTTTAATGAATTATTCAAGTTTTATCCTTCAGCTTTAATGATTTCTACTTGTCCCAGAGCGAGTAGCAGCCAACCTAAGTCATTTAACACTAAGCTACGGACAAAACTTCACAAAATATCAACACAACTTCGGCTGTTTGACCTGAGATAGCTCTGCAACTTCACGCGGAATTCCTAAAATGTATCTGAAAAGCTTGATTTTCGAAAATCCAAACTACTAGTTTGTGAATTTCTTCTCTCCTACAATAACCTAATGAGTTTACATGTTGACTCTCCGATTTCTGTTTTGACAAATGCATGTATCCACACTACACCAAATTCAAAATGTTTAATGCAACCCTAAAAAGTCTTCACACAACACCCCAACAATTCATCGGCACTATCGCCCAATCTCACAAATTACTATTCTCCCAAAAATTTATAAATAGAAAGAAAATCTCCCTCATTGCCTAATCATTCCCCGATAAGCACAATTATGCACGATTTGTACACGCGCGCATTCCCCGGATCTCCGCAAATAAGAAAAGATCTTCACATATTTCAGGCAATGAAAAACGTAACGCAAATTCTCAAACTGGATAAAGTAAAAACCGCGACAAGATTACGAAAATAAGAACATTACCCGTTCATTTTTAAACTTTGTCCGGATATTTCCCAGTTCTTTATCAACTCTTTGGCGCTCCTGCTCTTTGTTTTGACAATTTCTCACGTCGCTTATAAACACCGAAAGCCCTCGCATTCCAGACAGGGCCATTGTTTAAGATCCAATCCGACGCAAACACAGATCAAATAAATTTTCTTCAAAGATTTTCACGTCTTCGGTTCAGATCCAGACAGACATTGAATCTGTTCTTGACGCGAATTTCTATGCCCTAGCGACTGCATTCGAGTCAATTTAGTCGGCCTCTGCTCAGATTGTACAGAACCAAACGGCAAGTGAAAAACATAGAGAAGAAAACACAGACAGAGGGAGAGAGAGAAGAAGACTTTTTTGCCCTCTACCTATTGTGTTATGTTGTTTTGTTTTGTTTTTTTTAATATTAACCGGCCTTTGGCTGTATTGACCTCACGTTAGGTAAAGTAAATTGCTCTGTATATTAAACGGAGAATTTGCCAAAATAGTTAATATTGATTGGATCAAGGTTGGCAAGAGGGCCCAGCCTTACGGTGAGGTACATTTATGTGTAAGGTATGATATGTGTTCCATGTATGTATGTGCGCCCTTAATTTTTTATTTTTTTAATTAATAATTTATTTATTGGCGCCCATGAAATTGAATGTTGTGCTTTACACCTTAGCCTACCCCACTATGCTTATAAGTCTTTATCTTTATCTTTTCCATGTTTTTTCTTAGAAGAATTAAAAGCCTTACTTTGGTCCATCACTTCATCTTTTACCTTTTCAAAGGTGATTTCACTTCTAGAAGGATGGTGGTGGAAAATTTGTGTGGAGAGAAGAAAGTCTTCTCGTTACTTCATTTGTAACATTTTATTACAGTTCAAAGATATAATGGTGAAATTAGTCATATCTATGTCATGTTTGAATTAGTTTTGTGTTTATTTTAATGAGAATTTTTTAATGTAATAGTATATCAATAAGTGGCATATTTTTGTGTTAGGTTTAGCTTATGACATGATTATTATATATATTCATTCTACTCTTGTTATACTATTCTTCATATATTCATTAGCTTGTCATCTTTGGTCCATCTCTATCGGCATTGATTTCTATAATTTTGCTCCATATCTTGACATAACCACCTTATACCTACAAATCACTTCCACGTAGTATAAGATTGATATTGGTCAAACCTTAAGAGTGTAAGAATGATTCTTGGATCTGGAGGCATCAAATTCAAATTCAAACTTTCTTGTTCCTTTCACTAATCATTATGAGCTAACTCGGCACACATTTAATGCGATGTGTTGCTTTATCATGGTATTTAAAAGCATTGATTTAGTACTAAAATATGTCATGGTGCAATTAGAGAATTACTAGAGCACTAACTTTCAAATTTGATAGTAACAAAAGAATTAAATTTACATCATCATCGTGTAGGCCAACTACATGTTTGTGAATTTTATCTTCGATCTTTTTTATCATCATTAATTCAGTCCACCAAGAGGTTTAACCTAATAGAACTCATTCACCTATTGAGTCAACAAACTCCTCAGTGATTCCTCTATCTGCCACTTTGATAGATTTGATCTAGAAGGCAAAATAAAACAATTTTTTAGGCACACTTTTTATTAGATCAATCATACATGCAACATATCAAGTTCACAAGAATCAAGATTGACCTTGCAAGACTCAACATTGACCTGCATCATTTTATATGACAATAGAAATTATTAAGGGCATATCAAACAAAGACAATTAATTATTTGACATTGGTGAATTGATTTAGAATGGCATAGACAGCAAATATCCATCATTGATCCTTGAGCTTAGTGCACCTAATTAACTTATTTATTTTTTATTTATTTTAATTATATACTAGCTCTAATACTCAGGTTAATTGTTTGCTAATTGATTATATTTATTATGCCAATAGACATAACTGTGATGGTACCAAGGAGGATTATAATGGACTAAGTGGATAAGAAATACCCTTCAATATAAATTTTATGGTCATTTATATGTGAAACATTCATTAAACATGATTATAAAACATCTATAAAGAACCTTAATACACTAACATAGATATCTTAACTGCATCTATCTTGAAGACACTAAGATATATCAATCTCAAGTTGCCTATTTAACCTATATCACAAATCTAATATAGGCACCACAAGATTGATATCACTTGACATCTTTTAGATAGAATTATTTAAGATATCCATGTGAGTTTAATTAGCCTAGGTCTAGAAAAATTAGGAAAATTTATTACTTATTTTATATATTTAAAATAAGTTTAAAAATATAATTTGTGTAGAACATTAGATCACACAGACAATAAAGAATATTCATCTAACAAAATGGAACCTCATTTTGGAAGAAACAAAAATCCCACCCGGATAACAAGTTGATATTATAAAGCCACTAGAAAAGGATAATCAAGAGTGACCATCTAGCTACAACCTAACAAAATAATACAAAATATAGTACAAGATGAGACACAACGAAGTAAAATGACACCTAGACCAACAATTGAATAAATAATAAACATGATCAATCAGTTATCATAGTTGGGTCTTTCTTTTTCTTATCAAGTTTAGCAACTATGCTTTAAAATTCCTCCTCATAGTATTCAATCTAAAATCAATACACTCCTAAATACAATCATCTAGGTAAATTTTGACAAGGACTATTAGGATAGGAAGAGAAGAATCATCGTCACTAGAATCAAAAGAACTACCATCATCACCATACACAACATCAAAAATAAAAGCATCATCAACAACTTGTGTACATGCTTCCATGTATGAACAAAGGTACCAACAATAATAGGACTACAATTTTAAAAACTAGTAGAACCACCCATAACATCAATATTAGAACTGGTATTAAGATCACCAATAGTGTTAGGAAAACAAACACCTAAATTTAAGGAGGAACTACTAAGACCAAACTAAGAAAAAGGAATATGTTCACTTTTTGAAAAATGAAGAATATAAAGAAATAGGTCAAATAGAGCACAAACATTGATATCATCCGCCAACACATTTAGATTCATCAACGTTAGAAACTAATATAACAACATTAGAAATAAAATCATCAAGGGAAGAAATAAAAAATGAAACACTACCCTTAAGGAGGATGAACTTCATGATTTTTAAAAGAGGCACAAAATCTAGATCAACAATATGATTACTATCTATAATTATAATATCTTCTCGATGTCAAATATTATTTCTAAAGGAGAAATTATCATAGCTAAATTCCTTGTGAGAACATTAGTTATCAAGAGTCTAAGGATCAACATCTAAAAAATTGTTGTCTTCTCTTATTTATTGCACTCACAAAGCCACATTATTAACCATAGTAGAGATTGTGATTTTTTTTAAAAGCCAATGATCAAATGATTCTTATCTTGGAAAACGTTATTATTTCTAGCAATCCATAAAATCCAAAGGATCTCGGTAGATATAACCAACCACAACTTAGAAATATACTTATTAAAATGATAAGAATAAAATATTTATCTTAATATAGTATTAAACTAGACATCCTACTTCTTGTCAATAATTTTATTCTAAGAAGGGAGAAAATAGTTATGAACTAACTTACCATACAAGCAATAAATAAATAACACCAAACAAGACGTAGATCCCTAAATTAGTATGACAACACCCACATCTAACTTCTTAAATAAAAGCACCCATCACTTC
>VDFB02130587.1:0-21693 GCA_007258455.2 Sequoia sempervirens
ACTATCTTAGCATCATTTGTAGGTGCCTTCCCTACTGTCGCAACACCACCAATCTGTTCTAAACCTGCAACCATATCAGACTTACTATCCTCGGGCCTTAAAGGCTCCTTCTTTCCAAACAACACTACCTTAGACTTACCCTTATCCCTTACACTTGTTTTCAAGGGAAGCAACTTAAAAGTTTTGTCCTCCTTCTTGATGGTGTATGTGTTCTCCCAGCCATCATATATAGACCTCCTATAAAATTGCCAAGGCCTCCCTAAGAGCACATGACAACAATCCATTGGTAAAATATCACATAGAACCCTATCCTTATACTCTCCAATCTGAAAATCAACATATGCTTGCTCTTTTACCGCCAAAGTTTGATTATCATTGACCCAAGAAACTCTATAAGGTGATTCATGAGGTAACTTTTCCAAACTCAACTTATCCACCATCTCCCTAGACACTAGATTATCTTGAGAACCAGAATCAATGACAACTTGACACACTTTACCTTTGCTTTTGCATGTAGTTCTGAATAGGCTCCTTCTTTGACTTGAATCTTCCTTCCTGGATGCTTGCAACACAGTTCTCCTTATCATGAGTGCCTCTCCTTCTTCTGATGTAAGGTTGACTATAGGTGAAGTCCCACTCTCTTCATCTTCATGCACTAGTTGATTCCTCCTTTCTCCACCATAAGAGCTTGAGCCTTGCTTTTCAGGGCATTTAAAGGCTGGATGTCCAGGTTGGTTACAAGTATAGCATCTCCCTGAGAACTGGTAGGAACCTCTTCCTCCACTAGATCTACCTCTTGAACCTCTCCAGCCACCTCTAGAATCAGATTGCTCTTGGCCTTTCATGGCATCCTCTTGATTATCATTGGTTGGCTTTGAACTAGACATGAATCCTCTTCCTCTTGATGCACCACCTCTACCTCTTACTGCTTTGTCTTGCCTTCTCTTCAATTTCTCCTCCACCCTATAGCCATTTGATAACAATCCTCTACACTCCTAGGGTTAGCCAAAACCAATTCATCTTGTACATTAAGCCTTAAACCACCAACATACCTAGCAATCTTTTCATCTTCATTCTCATGATGACCAGATCTTAAACTTAGTTTATAAAACTCCTTGGTATAGGACTTAATATCCATTTCCCTTTGTCTTAAGTTTTGTAATCTCTTAAACATTTGAACTTAGTGGTATTTGGGTAAGAATTTACCTTTCAATTTTGATATCATCTTGTCCCATGATGTGATCTTAGACTTTCCTTGTTTCCTCCTCTCAGACTGAAAGTAATCCCACCATACCAAAGCATGACCCTACAACTTAGTATTTGCAATCCTTACTTTTTGCTCCTTAGGAACTTTTTCACATTCAAAATGGTTATCTAATGCAGCTATCCAATCAAGTAGTTCTTCATAATTTATACTACCACCATATTTAGAAACATTAAGTTTTACCTTAGGCTTGTCACCTTTCACTGCCTTCAGCAACTTTGCCATTCTTTGGTCTTCTGGATCAAGTTCTTCTTCCATGTCTTCAAACTCCTTATCTTCCTCTTCTTTTGGCTCACTCTCTTTAGCATATCTTCTCTTGTTTGTTTCCAGGGCTATGACTTTCTCTTCCAACTCTTTGAGTCCTCTTGCATGCCATTCCTTCATCTCCCTCATCTCTTTAGCCATATCTTTGCTCTTTGGAGGCATCTTGTCAACCTTGCCTTTTCTTCAACCTACAAAATGAAAACCAAAACCTACTCCCTGCTCTGATACTACTATGATGCAAAGGTGGGGGGAGATCAAATTAAAATGTATTCAAACTCCCAAAAACACAATTTTCCTCAAGGGAAACTTGCTCCAACTAGCCAAACCACAAAACCCCATCTTAAGCCAATTTGAGGAGGGTTTAATGAAAATATGGGTCCTAAGACTTATCATAACATTCTAGTGCCTCAGATCTTCATAAAATTACCTTCAAAAACTCAAAACACTATCACATATATAGTTCCAATCATATTTTTCCAAAACCTTACTTTAGTTTCTCAATTTCACATGGAAAACTCATGAAAACACCCTAGGGCATCACCCTAAATCCATAAAAATTGAATTTCCTACCTCCCAAACCATTGGTACATATAAAATATCACGAAACAAGTCATTCCATTGAGTTATAGGGCTGGACAGCAGGTGGAATGGCTATAACATCACTTTTACACCAATCAAACCCTCAAATTAGTTAGAAATAGGTAGTCCCAGAAAAATGAAGAGATCTCCCTCAAAACTCAATATTAGAACCTCTAATTGGATTAAAATGAAAGATATTTTATGCCCCTACAAGATGATATAAGTCTTAGAGCATATGGTGGTGGTACAGATCCGTACAATGCTTGCAAAGTTTAGGAAAATAGGAAAAACATGGGGTCTGAGACCACCTGGTAGTAAAATGAGGATATCTCACTCAATTCTCAATGAAATAACACTATTCCAATGCCAAAATAAATTTAATTCAATTATATATCCATCCATTATAGGCTTGAAGTGTGGAACAATACATACAGGTTGTATAATGCACAGGATCATCAATTTCTTAATGGAAAACACAAAAAAATAGCAAACTTCTTATTAGAAACTCTTTCCAAACTTCTTCAACAGCCTCCCCTTCAAGATATTACAACAATATATCATGATACCACCTTCAAAATACCTCTTGTGGAATTCAACTACCATAACCACCCTTTAATTAGATTCTAAGATGACAATTTTGCCAATTTTCCTCTTAATCACTATCCCATTACAACTTGATCAACTTGATTTTGCAAATACCACCTAACTAACCTATTAAGCCCTCCAATACATTGAAAATGGTCATTGAGACCTTATTTAACATGGAATAAGACCCTACTCCCCATATCCCTTAAAAATCATGATTTCACATGGCTTTTGCATTATGAATCAAGCTGACAAATTCAACTAAATGATTCAAAACCATTTAAAATTACATTATGACTGGTCCTTTAGACCTTATTAAGCATAAATGAACAAAAGACACACCTATGTATCAACTTAGACTTCACAAGGTGTAGGTGCTCCTGCACCACTATGACCACCTTTTAATTGTTGGATGAGATTACTTATATCAACATCATTCTACCACTCTACTTTGTCTTCTTCCACTTGATTTGCTTGTAATATTGAAAGGGAACACAACAAGGCTTCATCTTTCTCATCCTTTCTCGAAAGTGCATTTGCCACAATATTTTCCTTCCCTTTCTTATATACAATCTCAATGTCATATCCCAATATTTTAGTGACCCATTTTTATTACTCTTCAAAAGATAATCTTTGTTCCAAAAAATATTTTAGGCTATCATGATCTATCTTAACCTTGAAATTTCTACCCATTAGATAAGGCCTCCATTGTTTAACTACATGAATAGTAGCTAGCATTTCCTTCTCATAAATTGGTTTGAGTTGATTATTACCCTTTAATTAATGAATCTTAAAAGAAATTGGTCAAACCTCCTACACGAGTACTACTCCTATACCATTTCTTGAAGCATCGTATTCCACAATAAAGTTCTTGGTGAATTATGGAGTGGCAAGCAATGGAATTGTACACATAGCCTCCTTTAGCCTCTCAAATGTTGCATTAGTAGACTCATTCCAATGAAGAGGATCCTTCTTCAATAAAATTGTGAGGAGTGCTAGTATACGACCATAATTCTTCACAAATCTTCTATAGTATCCTATCAATCCCAAGAAAACCCTCAATTTCTTAATTGTTTTTGGAATAGGCCATTCCATGATAGCCTTAATTTTGTTAGGATCCACCTTTACTCCTGTAGTGTAGAAAAAAGTATCTATTTTTTACACTAAATTTGGGAATAATTAATATTAAACTGAGCTTGATGTTGCCTTGATTTAGTGTTGTAATGTGTTTTACACATTCACATTAAGTCTAGGGTCCTTTTTAACTAAATAGACCTAAGTTTTCCTTAATTTAGTGTTGTAAAGTGGATTTATTTACATCTTCACACTTAGTTTTGGGCCCTCTTTCATTTATGACCTTCAAATAATCATTATTAGGCCCCTAAGACCCTTTATTATGCATCTTGAGGCTTATTTCAATTGAAATCCTGACAAATTCAATAAATACACTTAATATTCTAACCCCTTGACATTTCCTTAGCCCAAAAAGCTAGGGTGCGGCCCATATTCCACCTTGGGCATATGAGTCCCCCTAGTTGGGACCCATATTCCATCTTGGGTGTATGAGTCCCATTTGGCCCCTATTTAGGGTTTTGAGTGGAAAATCAAGGTTTTCAATTCAAATTTTATGAATCTCGGCATTTGGGATCTAATAAATGGTAAATTAGATGTAATGCCTATATAATTGTGGTTTCAAACCATTATTTTTCCTAAGCAACCAAAGAATATTCAAGCAAGAGAGTCTCACCTAGTTCTAGAGCCTTCAAGAGATATTTTCAAGTATTCAAGAGCATTCAAGAGTCTACAAGAGCATTCAAGAGATGATTATCAAGCATTTTGGAACATCAATTCAAGATTCAAGCACCATGTCAAGGTCTTCATGCATAATTTGTGATTACAAGCTCACATGTTGATGTAGCATTTGTGATCCAAGTTCAAGCATTCAAAACCATATCAAGTGTTCTGATCAAGATCTACATCCATTGAAGCCAATTCATACAAGTTGTAGTTCTACATTCCAAGGATTCAACAAGGTTCTGATGTGTTGTTACATTTATTTGTTCATTCATCATTCTTTCATGTTATTTAAGTTCATTTTCAGAGTTTAACTACTCAAATAGAGTCTGAATGAGGCAGACCCCCATCCACTAACAAAAACAACATTTCTCTCTCTCTCTCTCTCTTGTGATGTGTGTTTTGCAAATTTATGTGAATGCAACTAAATCACCACCTTGGGCCTATGATTCATTGTAGAACCATTTTACCAATTTTCAAAGGAGCCTGATTTGTCACTTGAAGATTACTATTTCTACCTAGAAACCCTAAACTAGGACTAAATCACCTAGTTTGGTATATGAGTCCCAGTGCACATCAAGATCAACAATTTTTAGAGTTTTCAGGTCTTTCTTAGTCATCTTCATCTTCTAGGTACTTCTCTATTCATCCTTAGTTTATTATTCTGATTTTGAGTTTATTTTCTAGGTCACATAGCTAGATTTGCATATTGCTTTCATTTCCTTCTTTCTAAGCATTTTCTTAGTGGTGAACCCCCTTTTAATCACACCTAAGGAAATCGTACACACCCTTGTTATTATGTTGTCCTTCCCTCAATTGAGTTGCTTGGTTGAGGGATCTTGCTTTCCTAATGAACTAAGAGTGAAATAGGTCCTAAACCCCTTGTTCCATCTCATAAAAGGTGGAACCCTATTTCCTTCTATTCAACTCCCTCATGTAAAAATATGTATCCCAAATAAACCACCTCCTTAAGACCAAAAGCACACTTGGAAGGCTTAGAATAGAGTTGATGATCTTTGAGTACTTGTAGCACTTGATCTACATGCTGCAAGTGTTCTTCCCATGTCTTGCTATAAATCAATATATCATCAAAGAATACCAATACAAACTTCCTCAAGAACTTAAAAATGGAATTCATCAAAATTTTAAATATGCCAAGATCGTAATGAAATAACTTGCACAATAGAAGAAGATGATATGAAATATGCTACAAATACTTGGTAATAACTGAGAATAGTAAGGCACTTTGAGGGGGAAAATGTCCAAATATATCCAATGAGAACAAAATTCATAATATGATCATGAATTTAGAATCACTATCTCCTATATATACCTATTTATTCCTTGGATGTCACCTAGGACAACTTAGATAGCCCTATATAAGCCTTAGACTGACCTAAACAACTAAATAACAATATAATAATGATAATATGACTTAATTAAGAGTTAAGATAGCCACAAGTTGACTATGTAACCTTATGTACACCAATATTAAGGGTGCAACAAAGATACCACAAAATCAATAATTGTAAAGGTATATCATTCTCATAAGAAAGATTGAGCAAAAAAATAGGATATTTCCAATAGATGATCCACCCAAAATTGGTATTAACTAGTGAATATTCAACAAAGCAGTAGTTAGAAAGAAGTATCTACTACCCTTCATGGAAGACCTATTTGATCAACTTAGAGATACAATAGTATCCTTCAAAATTGAATTGAGATCAAAGTATCATCATTTTTACATAATAGATGTATATATTCACAAGATGACATCTAGGAAAAATTATGGCTATTACAAATTTATGGTACCACTCTTTTAGTTTACCAATGCACCTACAACATTAATGACTCTTATGAATATTTTATTAGATATAGTAGATAAATTTATATTGGTGTTTATAGATGGTATTTTAATCTGCTTAAAATATTAGGACATGATTATTATTGTAGGATATTTTTATAGTTTTTTAATCAACACTTTTTAGTGATTATTAGACCCATGAAGTTTCACATTAATTCACATTTTTTAGTGCCAAAAAACATTAATTTCATTAATCTTTATTGGGTCCACATAAAAAAAATTCTAGAAATGATATGCTCCCAACAATGAAGTTCCTTCTAAAATAATCAGTTCACTTGATTTTTTTTTCATAAATTTTGTTATTCTAAAATATTTGAATCACTAAACATACATTATGTTCATGCTCTTTATTATTTAAGAGGAAATAAAAATATCAACCAAAAATATGAGCATGAAATGATCAAAGAAATCATAGAAAATGTTGTTCATGAGATTCATAAATAGAGGCATTGCATTTTTCAATCCAAATGACATATTTAAATTCATAATGTTCATACATAGAAGAATCATTATGAGCATCACTTTCTTAAATTCACAACTAATGTTAACTTGACAACAAGTCTATCTTAGAGAATATGACTACTCCATTAGTCTAATAAAATAGATTGTCGACTCTAGGTAGTGGTTATTGATTCTTAGTCATCACATTTTTGATAATATTTTAGTTATTTCAAAATTGAATTATTGAATTATTCTTCTTAATAAATACCACCATGCTCCCCATTATGACACAATAGAGTTCTATCAACTCTTTAACTAACAAGTCATGCAACTACACTTTCATATCCTTAATATTTATTATATTATATGGTAAGGAGATTTAGAATTAGGTTCTTATTTTATAATTATATCAACAAGAAATCAAATTCTTGAGTAGGTTGTACCCTAGTTAATTCTTCTAGAAGAGCATTCCTAAATTCTTGTAACCTAGGAAATCCTTGAAAAAATCACTTCCTTATCCTTAGAAGGCTCATACAATCAAAACTTTAAATAATTGATTACCTTTCATAGTTTATTTCTTCAACTAAATAGCATAAATTAGCTTAAATGTTTTCTTTTACTCAAACACCTTGAAATTCTACCCAATTTCATAAATTATCTAGATAATGAACCATCTTATTCATATAAACCAACTTAGTACTATGATATTAAATCCAATCCATTCTAAGGAGTATGGAATTATATTATTGCTCAATCAAATTCAAGTTAAATTCAGTTTCGAAGACTCCTAGATTGAATTTCAAGTCTTTAAAAATTCCTAAAATAGAATGACACTTTCCTAAGCCACTAGTAGAATTTGGAAAATAAATGACTGTCCCTAAAAATTTTAGTCACGACAACTAAAAATGACTAAATTTTAGTCATTTTTTGCAACACAACTATAAATGACTAAATAAATGAATAATTTGATTGTTAGGTAAAATCACAGCTATAAATGACTAAATAATTAGCCACACAAATAAAAATTAGACAATATGATATTAAAGTGGGTAATTAAAAAATATGAACTTTTGGGAAATTATTGGTGGGAATGGTTTGTATGGCGCGTAGGGTTAATAGCAAATTGGGAAATTGTTGGCAGGAGTGGGGAGTATAGTAGAGTGTAGAATTCGATAGAGGTTAGCTACTCACATGGGTGATAAAGCTTGCTTAAAGAGGATCCAGAGACTTTTGAAAAGGTGGGAAAGGAATTTAGAGTTTGCCGCAAAAAAATTGAAGTCAGTGAGGCCCTTTGTAGTGAAGTCAAATTTTGGGATACCCTCTGTAGCAAATTCAGAGGAAATTCAAAACCCTCAATACATTAAGCAGTTATTGTATGGCTCCTTGTGAAGTTCATGAATGGTTATAAATTTGAATGTTCCAAGTATGAGTGTTTGTGGGTCCTGCTTGAGCATCAATGCATCCATTATCTGTATAAATCCTATTTATTTACATAGTTATTATTTTGTGTCTCATGTTGAATTTTATAGCCATGAAAAAGGTAATCCCTGTGTGTGATTTTGTGATGAAACTAGTGTAAAGCTTTGTGTGTATAAAATGCATTCATTAGGGTCCTCATAGGCTCTCTTGGTCAGGGGTAATGGTGAGAGACATAAGGGCTTGATGACCCATTAATGATTGGGTGGAAACTGGCCTGATCTCCCTTTCTTTTGTGTTTTCTTTTCCTTGTGAACAGGTTTCAAAATTCAGCTAGAGTTTCTCCTTTAAAAGTACTTGACAAATTTCTTATAGTAGGAAATACTAGTTTCTTCCTATCGTTGTAAAAATCTATGTAAAATAACTCTGTTTATAGGATTGTGTATACCCCAAGTGTTCAAGGGTTGGAGATATTTCTGCAAAAGGGTGAAAAGTAGTTGTCTACTTCAAATGGAAATTCTAAAATCATATGTATGAATGATTGTCATATCAAAGGATTTCTATGTTGGGTTTGAACTTTGAATTTGGGTCAATTTCCTCTTTATGCTATTTTATTTCTGGGTTATTCCAGTTGAAATGTTCAAAGAGTGTTTGTAAAATTATTCATGGGGCCTGCAACTATAAATCAAGGCCATAGATAGCTAGGGAGAGAGCAATGCTATTGTATTGTATTGGGACAAAAAGAAATATACTTCCTTGTGTATTATAAGAGACAAGTTACATAAATAGGAGGGTATCTTGTCATAAGAAATTGACTACGATGTAACAATTTGGAGTTCTTGAGATTGTGAAAGAGTTGGATGATTTTATTCATTGTATAATCAATACAATATAGTGACCATATCTCATAGTTTTCTATTTGTGTTCCATGTTATCATGCATGGGTATAGTATTAATTTCTAATTTTCTAACCAATTCACCAATCTAATCCTTGAGGATCCTTTTCACTTCATTGCATGGGTAGTGCATGTACATCATAACTAGTTTGTTATTGGTTGGTTTAATTTACAATAGTTACATAGGAAATTGAGTACCAGAACCATATAGACAATTCTAATTTTAGCAAACCATTTTTCATTAGTTTCCTATACGCATTTTGGAGCATATGGGAATTGAACTTGAAACATGCATCCAAATTTCAATTCCTATGTTCACTTTTCCATTAAACCACTGGCTCATGTCCCTAGCCTAGACCTCAATGCTTGGGTAACATTGTGTGCAAGTCTAATCTATTAATTGCATGGAATCCTAGAAGATGGTCTCATATGGCGTAGTTGAAAGTTATGCTAGTTCATCAAACCAATGTGGTCATTAAGCTATTTTAATTGATACTATATGTCCACACATGGGAGCATATCAATTGTTAGAACAAGTCATCTTATCTCAACATGTTAATAATTTATGCTAGTAAGTAATTCTCAAAGTTACAAAAAAGAATTCATTAGCCTATTTGTTATTGTTTGTGTATTCATTAACATTGAAAAGATTGCCATATATTTAAATGCTTGTGGTTCATCAATAAAACAAGCGTAAATTTTGTGTTCCATTGCTAAAGCATTTTTTTTAATTAACACCTAGACAAGGAAGGCCCTCAATAAAACATGGATAAAATAAACATTTGTTTATTTCCAGTCATCACGGTCTTCTTTTATGCACATTGTAGATGACATGTAAAATGAACATAAGTCTACATGATCAACGAGATTTTCAGAATTACAACATGCTCCTATAAATGCAAACAAATAGTATACAAAAACCTCAAAGTTTCCTTATCTTTGTGTATTATAATTTGACCATTATTGTTTTTTTTTTAAACTGCAACAAATATTTTTTATGTTAGAAATATAAATGGTGAGGTGCTAGTAATAGATAGTTTACAACATAAACTTTTAATCTCTTCCTCTTGCATATGGGAACAAAAATGAGGGTTGAGTAGTTGCTATGTTTCTTGCTAATTAGCCATTGATATCTAAGAATCCTATAAATAAAAAATGCGCAAAAATGACCACAAAGATTTATGTAGAGGAAGAACATCTAATTTTGTAGAGTGGTGCCCAATTGTATTTCTTGAATTTGAATAGTTGTAGAGTGTTGTGTATCCTATAGAGTGCTCTAATTCTAATTTTGTAGAGTGCTCTATATCCTAATTTTGTGAAGTGCTCTGAATTCTAGGTAAGTGCTGAAGAGTGCTGAAGAGAATGAGTTTACACGTATTAGATCCTTAGTAGTTGAGCTTTTCATATTTCTATCTTTTTCTTGAAATAGGAAAATAAATTAATACTAGAATGCAAAACATTACAAATGGATCAATTTCGAAGGTTGACTACAGACCAATACCATGCATATGATGAGAGAGTATCCAATGAGAGGGACATGGAAAACTATCAATGTCCATGTAATGAATTTCTTGATGAAAAGGTGAAAAAAGAAAATGTGATTTATTGAAATATGATAAGATATGGGCATAGTGGTATAAGCCCTTGGTATTACAATTATTATAAAGATATGATAGAATTGTAGAGTGTGAGAGATGAAGAAGCAACAACCATAGATGAAGTGGCACCAAACATAGATGAAGAGGCAACAATGTTAGACGAAGGGTTTGAAGTTGATAGAATTTTGAATGAGGGTCTAAATGATGATTGGGCCAAGTTGATGGAGCATGCTTTAAATCTTGTGTATGCTAATTGCAAGTTAAGTCGATTGACAACAATCCTTCAAATTCTTAACTTGCAAGTGGTGCTTGGTTAGACAAATGAGAGTGTAGATCAGTTATTGGAATTATTAAGTTCTTTATTACCACCTGAATCCACATTAACAACAAAACAAAGTCAATGTAAAAAGAAAATCACTAAGCTAGGCTTAGGGTATGAAAACATCCACACATATGTGAATGGTTGTGTATTATTTCACAATAATCTTGCAAGTGAGAGTGAATGTCTAAAATGTCATGAAGTGAGGTATAGAAAAGGGTTGAAATTAGCCATGGTTCCTAGAAAGGTTCTTTGCCACTTTTCAATAATCTCACGGTTAATCTGAATATATAAGTGCAGAGACATTGTTGAACTTACGTAATGACATGCCAAAAATAAGAGCACTAATAGAAAACAATGACATGTGGCTGATTCTAATACGTGGATAAAACTTGATAGCAAATGGCCTAATTTTTCTCAAGATCCTCGTAATATAAGCTTGGGTTTGGCTCTAGATGGGGTGAACCCATTCTCATATCAAAGCACTAAAAGGTCAACTTGGATAGTGTTTTTAATAAATTATAACTTGCCTCCATGTTTAGCAACTAAACTATTTTTCTTAATGCTATCATTGATTATACATACGAGGAAAGAAAAAGTCTGATTTTAGATACAATAGATGCTTATTTAGATCCATTATAGATGAGCTAATGGAATTGTGGAAATGAATTGAAGAAATTCAATCTTTAAGGGATGGTCACTCAATCAAATTCACTTTAAGAGCTTCCTCATTGTTTACGGATCATGATCTTCTTGCATATGGTACATTGTCTAGTCTCACTGTTCATGGATACCATGGATGTCCTACTTGCAACTTTAAGGATTTTGTGAGGCACTCAAGAAGTTTGCATAAGTGCATTTTTTGTGGACATCGTGATTATCTTAAAATGGATCATCCATATCGTCGACAAAAAACACATTTCAATGGTCAAGAAGAGAATCATGAAACACCATTGCTAATAATGGGTGATTACATTATTGAGAATGGAAAAAAAGTAATGTCATTTATAATTGAAAATGATGGGATTGCTGATAGTAGATATGATCCATGTAATGAAAGCAGTGTAATACAATTGTGCATATTCTAATAACTTCCATACTTTAAGGATATAACCATTAGGCATACTATTGACTTTATGCATAATGAGAAAAATATAGCCTATGCTATTATAGAAACTCTTTTTGGTAATTTTCATACTATTTCATCACGTGAAGACTTTCAAGAACTAAAGATTCATCGAAATATGGATTGAAAAATATGATGATGAAAAATAGAGAAAACCTAGTGCTCCTTATGTCTAGACAAAGGAAAACCATGCACAATTCTTACAGTTGATGTCTCAGACTCGCTTTCCCACTAGATATGTACGTAGTAGTATTAGAATCCAAAATGACATTAATAGCTTAAGAGGCCTCAAGACCCATGACTATCATGTCATAATCAAGAACATTTTACCTATTGTGATAAATATATCATGTCACAATTCTTATAGTTGATGTCTCAGACTCACTTTCCCACTAGATATGTAAGTAGTAGTATTAGAATCCAAAATGACATTAATAGCTTAAGAGGCCTCAAGACCCATGACTATCATGTCATAATCAAGAATATTTTACCTATTGTGATAAAGAGAATGAGTTTACATGTATTAGATCCTTCAAACTTTGATAGTTTGAGAGAGGAGGTTTTTGAAGTCCTTTGTTTATTGGAATGGGAATTTCCACCAACAATCTTTAACATTTCTATGCATCTTTTGATACATCTAGAATATGAACTAGATCATTGTGGCCTAGTAAGAACGAGATGGATTTATCCTATAGAATGATATATGAAGGTTTAAAAAAAAAATGTTCATATAACTAGGGAAAAACTAGAAGGTAGCATGTATGAGGGATATTCAATGCAAGAGGCTATGGGATTTTGCACATAATATATGAAGGATTCTAAAAATGTCAATTGATGTGTATGGGATGATGACAAAGATGAGAGAGTTGCAGGCAAAGTATTAGAAAAAAAATGGGTTTTACTTCAAGCTATCACATCAAGAAAGAAGTGTGATACATGCCTATATTATTCAAAACACATCTTCATTTGATAAGTGGCATAGAATTTGCAAAATAATTTATTTACTCAATTACATTTACACATTTATATTATTAATCTTACTATTTGTATGTTAATATTCTATGTAGAAAATATGAAGAGAATCAAACTTGGATGCAACATTGACCTCAAAAGTGTAGACATCTCGATTTGATTGGAGGTGATTCTTTTCCAAAATTTGAAGAATGGATTGCTAATGTAGTTAATGATGCAAACAGGGAAAACTTTAGTAGCAAATCTTCGCCAATTGGCGAATTCTAGGAATTAGCCAAGTCAAAATTAGTGAATTTCTCACACCCAATAGGGCGTCCAAATTTCCTATATTTTACGAACTATCGGTCCAATGCATGTCTCTTCACCAACAATTTTTTTTATGAGGCATATTTAAGCAAAAAATTCACCATAAAAAACTACACGTTTCAAATGGACCGACTAGTATTTTCACCTAGAATCCTAGAAGCATGTAATAAAACACCTACATATTTGCCAATACTATTAAAATGACATTGTATCAGGACCCATTTCACCAATTAAAATTTACAGAAAGTTGCTTGTGAAGACCCATTTCACCAATTAAAATTTGAAAATAGTTGCTTATGAGGACCTATTTCGCCAATAACATTAAAAAATAATTACATTTGAGGACACATTTTTCCTTGAAATACAATGTATCATTGTATAAGTACGTGAGAATTCACCAAATTTTTAATATACCATTTAAAAATCCTACGAAATTTGCCAAATATGGATTGATATAAATACAATCAAAAGTGTCATTTATTCTTACATAGTTTGTTAAATTATGAGGTTCTACTTCTCGATTCGAAAGTCAGCGAAAGTCGAAAACGTAGACTTAAAGGTGAATGATAATTTCTTCATAGTGTTATTAGTCATAATAATAAGTTTTCTTAATCTCTTTTCCATTCTTGCTCCAATCTTAAAGATGATATTGAGTAGGGAATGGGATCAATATTCTTTGTCCTTCTTACACAAGAAGACATTTTTTTCTAGTTCACAGTTTTTATTCAAAGTGAAAGATCAATATGTTGAGTGACTCGAGAAACAAGGGTAAGGCTCTTGCCACTCCTTAGGGTGGTGAAGAGATTCTTGCCACTCTTTAGGGTGGTGAAGAGACTGGGAGGCCATCAAAATGCCAAAAACTTAGATGTACCATACAATCTTACTTTGGAACTGCCAAAGCTTTTGATCCATTAGGTCAAGATGGAGCTACATCATCAACTCTTCCACCAAATATTGGTAGCATTCACAATACCTCACTGCCACTGAAAGGTCAAGTTGATATTTCCATTGATTTAAATCAAAATATATCAAATGAGGATGGCAATACTATAGAAGATGTTCCAAGGGATACCCTAGGCTTGGTTAGCCAGAATGAGATAATTGACTTAGATGAGGATGATGATGTTGGTAGCAAGAAAAGAAGCAGCAAATAAAAAATGGGGCACGAGTGGGAAATGACAAGGAATTTTCAACTTGGTTGGTTGTCAAAGTACCCATTCATGGTACTAGTGGAGATTGACAATGCAAACGATATTGAAAAGGAAACATTGGCCAAATGTATGATTTGTATTTGGAAATGTGGAAGAGCCAAGATGTTGTAGCTAAAGATTGACACTATAGAAAAGCATATTGATAAAGTTTATGAAAAAATTCATAGACGAAAATGAACAATCATTCATATGATGGAAATCAGAGGAAGAATGTCTTCATGTTAGGTATGGCGTGGATAATGAAGAGCATGAAAAAATAATGTCAGACATTGCTGCATGTAAAGGTACACTTGAGGCTCAATTTGGAAAAGTAATGGAAGCAACAAATATGTCAAAATCTATTCAGATGAGTGTTGTTTTTCATATTTTGTCCAAAGGGAATCCTATGACATACTACCCAGAATATTCTAGTTTATTATCTTTTTTGAATGTTTCTCACTATCCCTTCTCACATTGGTCAATAAATGCTAGATGGGAATGGGAAAATTGTCTTGCTACAATTGAAAAGGAAGATTTAAAGGAGAAAGAAAACGAGTCAAATTTCATTGCATTATCTTTAGATGAAGTTATTGTGGTAGACAATACTTCTTGGGTTTGTATACATTTGTATACTATAGAATGACATGTTCGCCAAGCTCATCTTCTTTGTGTTCATAAAATGAAGGACAATTCAACATTGCAAAATAGATTTGAACTAGTCAAGAAATCTTTGAATGAAATTGTAGGTATGGATGAGTTTACAATTGCCAAAAAGTTGGTGTGTGTAGGAGCTGATGGAGCTACAGTGATGTAAGGTCAAAGGACCGATATTTGCATAAAGTTACAAACTACTTGTGCACCATACATGCTTGGAAATCACTGCATGGCCCAAAAAATGAATTTAACATTCAAAATTGTAAGCAAGTTTCCTAGAGTATCAAAAGTTAAAAATATAGTCTGTAAGATCCACACATACTTTTACCGATGTCCCAATTTTTTTGCAAAATTTGAAAATTTTGCTGCAGGAATAACACTAGGAAACAAGCTTCTCAAGGATGCCGATACCAAATGGATCTCCCTAGATGGACCAGTGCAACTAGTTCTTTTAAATATCAATCCTTGATTGGAGTGATGTACGAGCATCGCAACACAGTAGACAAAGCTCCTGACCTCTTACATAGGTTAAGTGATATAGAGACACTCTTGAATTTAGCTAGTCTTCTCCCCATGTTGGATGAGATGAACAATCTTGTGAAGAAAGCCCAAGACATAACTATGTATATTAATGAATATTCCAATCTACATAAACATACATGCTTGCCCCTCGATCATCTATATCTAGATCTAACACAAGATGGCCCAAATTATTTTATGTGGTGGAAAATTATTGATTTGAATAATCCTGATAATTATTTACAGTTTAATGTAAGTGGGAACTTATGTATCTGTGTACATGGATATGAGATACCAATGTACCATTGTAAGACAACTAGGCGCTCTAGCAAAGAAGTAGCTGTTGAGGACGAATATTTTAAAGGCATTGTAAAATATGTTGGTGATAATTTGAAGGAAACTGTAAAATATCTCTCCTCAAAGATACTTGAAAGATTCTCTCGACATGAAATTCTTGAAGCCATGGGTATTTGTATCCTCAATTTTGGGAAAACCAAGAGAACCCAAAATGTTTTCATGGTCAAGTAAAAATCTTGATCGAATAATTTTTGAAAAGTGTAACATAGGATGAGTGGAAAATAGAAGGAATTTTAAATGAAGCTAAGCTTAGAAAACAATATAGGAGTTTTGCAACAACTATGAGGGACCAGTATAAATCCATGAGCAAGGAGAAGGCCTTTGAAAAGGGATCAATAAAAAAGGTTTGGACAAACTTAGATCAAAGTGAAATATTGTGTGGTTTGATATCAGAATATTTCAAACTTGCTAATTTATGTCAAACAATGATATTGGGGTCGGTGGAGGATGAGAGAGTTTTTAGTACATTGGGGTTTTTGAAATCAAAGTTAAGAAACAAACTAGACAAGAATTTGGAAAATTGCTTGAGGTTGAAGGAACTGCGTATAATGTCTTTAATTTTCCTTTTGAAAGGGCACTCACAATCTGGAGGTCCACATGTGAAAGAAGAAGGACCAGGTTGTGCAACACTCCAATTCCAAACACTGGCACTGGTGGTAGTGGCAGTGGGAATGGGAAAAATGACATTGACAGTGACACAAATCACACAAAGAATGTTGAATTTGAGACACAGGCCAAAGAAAATGAAGAGCAGACTCGGAATCAAATTTAAGATGACTCTTTTACTTTATCCGATGATGAATGTTAGTTTGAGGACTCTAACTCCATTTGGGAAATGGAAGAGAATTAGCAACTTTTAGTTATTTATAATTATACTACACTTCATGGATCAATTTCCATTATTCCATACTGTAATTGAAGATATTTAATATTGTATTCAATGAAATTGTGAATCATTGCACTTCATAATATATATATATATATTGATCGATAATAATAGTTTTTTCTTTATTGATAAAAAGGTCATATTACATCATTTTCTAAACTTTTTTGAATAACCATCTATCCTCTAGATATTCAACTTTACCCCAATTTCTCAAAAATTACAGTTTATCTACAGTGATTTCATTGCCAGCCTTTAACAGCTACATAAAAATCAAAATTTTGCTCAAAATTACATTTATCACCTTTTTTTTAGAGAATGTGAAGTTAAAGCAGCAACTAAAAGGGGCAGGCCCTTCTCAAAGTACTAAAATGGTAGTGTACCAACTCTCAACCCATTTAAGACTGATGTTGCTTCCACTGATCAAATAGAGGCCTTGAAGCAAGAAATAAAAAGCTTAAAGAAGTGCAATGAAGAGACCAAAGTAAGGAAACAAATCTATGGTGCATTACAAAAAGTGTTGAAGCACAGAATCAAGATGATGATAGATAAGGTAGATAATGTGAATGAATTTTATACTTGTTTGTCCCAAGTAGTAGAATAGATGAAAGCACATGATCTCATTTTGGATCCTTTGTTTAAGAAATGCCAACCCATCCATCATACATTGAGCACATTATGCAAAGTATTACAAAGAAATGTGGATGCACCTACAAATTTAAATCCCATAGAAAGGATGGTGAAACTGGTGATTGATGAGTCCTAGTATGTGTTAGGGGAGATCCAAAAGATTACTACAAGAATAGAATCTTTCCATATAATCAAATAGTGGTTTGTGCCTAGGATGCTTGGAGAAGATGATTAGTTAAATATTTCACCAGTTGGAAAAGTGAGTTCAAACAAGTAGTCCCAAATTACATTTCTCTTTTACAACAAGACCATGATATAAATGTCTATAGTTTTAATTTGATGTTGGACATGATGATTGCACTCGATTTTGGATACTCAAAGTTCATTGCAGAGACTAGAGGATTATTAGACAACAAATGGAGAAGTCACCTTGCCAACATATCAAAGATCTAGGAATATAAATGGCTTGATGAAAAGATGGTGTTCAAATGGGAGTAGACATATCTATCTCCCCCTAAAGAATAGGCCTGGTATCAAAATTTTTGAAGTACCAAGCATTGAAGATGCTATCATGGAGAGAGGACCTTGCCAGATCAGAATGATCTAAGTATCTTACGATGACTAATGGAATTTGATGTCTTGCGAGTGCTCTAGACTTCAACATTTAATGAGTTCTCTTCATTTATTATCTTTCATTACTTTTATGTAACCACATGTAAATAACGATAATTAAGACCTTTTGATTTAGGTAATTGAAAAAATATTTTTTGAAATGAAACAGTCTGAAGCTTGTTGCTCTCCTTATCTATCTATAAAAGGGAAACCAAGACCAAATCAAAAAATCATTAGTAGTAGGATAATTTTTTGAAGAGAAAAGACTTCTGATATATATTGTAAAATAATTTTGAAGCATATCAATGGAGAAGTTATAATTTGGTGGCTAAACTTTTGGTTTCAGTTGTTTGTTGATATTATTAAATACAATTGTGTGGCTATCTCTAGTTTAATTTTTCTTTGTTATTCAAATCAAGTGTATCAAGTATATGTTTGGTTTGTCAGGGAACATTTTTTATTTATGTGTGATTAATTTGACTGGTTTCTAAAAGCAAAATCCCATTCGATGTCCAAAATATGAGATTCAAACTCACATTCCATTGCTGTTCTACTAATTCAAGTTGTTGATTTATACATTATTATTTATTTGGACTTTAGGAAATGAGGAAAAAGACTTTAAGGCACAAATTAGATGATAGTGACCATAATGCTGAAATTTCAGTGAAAAATTATGAGTGCTTTCATAGAGAAAAAGTGGCCAAGAATAATGAATATTTATCGTGTCTTGGTTTGATAAACAAGAAAGTTGTAAATCCACTAAGTAGTATATTATTTGTTTAATAGTATTTAATAAAATTTTATAAGCAAGATATTTATGTATATAAGACATAATATGATATATTTTTTTATTTTTAAGGAAAGAAAATGTAGAGAAAAAACAAAAGGAAAAAAAAGATATAGTTCCGCCAACTCGTAGGAGCCAACACATTTGTGATTCAACAAATACAATTGGTGAAAAAAATAGTTGTGATGATGTGTAACCTGATATAGCACATGGTGATGTGCAGCCTGATATAGCACATGGTGATGTGTAGCTTGATATAACACATGGTGATGTGTAGCCTGATATAGCACATGGCGATGTACAATATCATGATGATCTCTTAGCACAAAGTCTAAGCGATATTATTGAAAAAAATGAGAGAAAAGGAATAGTAAGTTTGCAAATAATTTATTCAAGATTAAAGAATGTGGTTGAAGTGAAATATGTGGAGACCAGTACTGATCTACCTATTCATGCCACACTTGATGTGGCCAAGGAGCATGAAGTTCTGGTTAATGAAAGTTATGAAGATAGATTGTTTGCATCTGGTGTGCCTTAGAGTGCACCTTGATTGAATCTACAACTTTTGATGGAACTAGTGGATCAACCAAAAATATTGGTAGTGGTTTAATAGAAGATGTGTCTGCTTTTATCAAAAGACAAAGATTGAGTCAAGATTTGTACAAATCTACTAAGAGGAATGCAAAAGAAATAAAATTAGAAGGAAACTTGGTTGAGGTATCGAGAGAGGTGAGCCAATTGGACCAAATGCTGAAAAGTGGGCCTCCTCGAGTTGGGTGTAAGATGGGGCCATTTGGATATTTGCAAATAAAAATTTTGTATAGAAAGATCCATGAAGTGTGGAAAATGTTATACAAAAAATGTAAAATGATTTTGAGACTATTGGTGGACAAATCTCTAGAAAATATTACAAGCAAAAGATGAGAATTTTGATGAACAATTTTAGATACAGCTGTAGAAAAACAATCATGGAGGGAAAATAGAGGTTAGACTCCAATCTATCTCCCAAACAGTGGGAGGCATTGAAGGAAAGTATGTGTTTTGAAGAATATTTGACAAAGTGTAATAGAGGCAAGAGAGCAAGAGATAATGTGATAGATAGATATACATTTTACAGCAGTGAGTGCCATGCAAAATGAACAAATTTGATGAAAGTGTATGGCTTTTTGGTTTAATTTACATTGTGTTATTTTTTTATTTATTGAATTGAATTGACTATATGTTAAAATTGACATTGTATTTTAGGTGAAAAATAGTAATAGAGAATTCGGTGCAGAAGATATTATCAATTATATGGAATCACTAGATCGTAGTAAATAAAAGAGTAGGATGAAGTGGAAATCTAGTTCATCAACAACAAAGAATTTCAAAAACCATCTAGTAGATTCCCGATGGGAGCCTCTCTGCGTCTGTGTCAACTCAAATGAAGGGTACCAACATGTAATGAGTTGCATATACGGTCTCATTGAGAAAGTTTTGCAATTGGTTTCCTTCGTTAAGCCTATAGTTTTTGCATGGAATGAGCATAATTCCATGGATTCAGATGAGGTAAGAGGATCTATTTATCTCATTTCTTGTTTGGAAATTTTGTATACAAATGCCTCCTAATATGTAGATTGAAATCTGAGCATAGGAGAATCCAACCCAATTTTTTTAGTGATGGAGTGATCCAAAAAATGTTATTTTGGAAAAATTTATTGCTTTCATTCTTTACTTGACTATTGAATGCTTTGTATATGTTTTGCATGATGGTTAAACCACATGCAGAGAAATTTTATCAAAGCAACACGAAAATGAAAATGCCTTGATGTGAACAGAGCTGTTGATATTGATAGTGATCATGATGAACTGGACAAGAATGTGCAACACAATCATAGTTTTGTTGAATTTGAGGTAATATAATAGTTGTTTTCATTTATCTGTTCCAATTTTTTGTCATTCTTTATGCTTAAAATGTTATTTTGGACAAAAAATTATAGCTTTTTCATTCTTTAATTTGTATGTTAATTTGTCCCAATGTTTTGTCATTCTTCTTTTGGACCAAAAACTATAGCTTTTGCATTCTTTAAGTTGTAAGTTAATCTATCCCAATGTTTGTCATTATTCATGCTTAAAATGTTATTTTGGACAAAAAATTATAGCTTTTTGATTCTTTACTTGACTTATATTAATTTTTGGATGATGATTAAACCACATGTAGAGCAATTATATGAAAGAAGAATGAAAAGAAAAAGGCCCTATCAATAGAGCTCTCTACAAATCTGCACAACTTCATGTCAATGTCGATAGTGATTATGCTGAAATCGACAAGCATGTGCATGATATTCATAGCAATAGTGGTGTTGAATTCAAGGTGAGTACTATGAAACCACATGCAAGTAAGTACTATTCAAGTAAGTAATGGTTGTTTTATTATGTAAATAAGGGTAATCATTACCTATGTGATAGAAGCTAGTTAGAATAGTAGTGAAGTGCAATTAGCTAGTATACATATAGATTATGGAAATAAGGGAGAACATATAACTTACCTATGGATACCTTCTATATCTAACATCCATTTTGTATCAAATAGCGGGAAGTTAATTTTTGTTTAATATGCCAAGTGCATGGTTTTAGGTTTCCTATCATCATTTTCTA